>JAYMFT010386277.1:0-20087 GCA_038088735.1 Panulirus argus | reverse complement strand
GCCCTGAGTGAAACGAAGCTCAAGGGAAAAGGGGAAGAATGGTTTGGAAACGTCTTGGGAGTAAAGTCAGGAGTTGCACTGAAACCACAGTTCCCTTTCCACATCCAGGCTCGACAGACCTTTCCGTGGTTTACCCCAGACGCTTCATATGCCCTGGTTCAGCCCAGTGACAGCACATCGACTCCGGTATACCACATCGTTCCATTTCACTCAATCCCAGGCACACCTTTCACCCTCCTGCATATTCAGGCCCAGACCGCTCAAAATCCCTTTCAATTCATCCTTCCACCTCCAATTTGCTCTCCCACTTCTTCTTGTTCCTTCCACCTCTGAAACATATATATTCTTTGTCAACCTTTCCTCACTCATTCGTTCCATATGTCCAAACCGTTTCAACACATCCTCTTCTGCTCTCTCAACCACACTCTTCTTATTACCACACATCTCTCTTACCCTTTCGTTATTGACTCGATCAAACCACCTCACACCAAATTGTCTTTAAACATCTTCCTCCTTCGAACAGCCTCATGCCTTACATCAATATATTATCAATGGGGTTTCTATACCTTCAAACGTACCAATTTTTGCCCTCTCAGATAACGATCTTTCTTCATATATCCTTCAGTGCTCGCCTCCTTACCCACTCTATGACTCACTTCTGCTTACATGGTTCCATTCGCTGCAATGTCCACTCCCAGGTAGCTAAGACATTACACTCCTTCCAGGTTTTCTCCATTCAAACTCATATCCCAACTAATTTGTCCCTCAACCATGCTAAATCTAATAACTATGCAGTTATTCACATATACTCTTAACTCCCTCGTTTCACACACTTTTCCAAACTTAGTCGCTAACTTCTTCAGTTTCTCACTTAAATCTACCACTAGCATTGTATCATCAGTACAAATATGTCGAATGGACAGAAGAATGTATATATACCACGGGTCGGAGTCGAACCCTGGGCAGGGCGCCTGGCTACCTTGGCCACGCGGTCGTTAAAAGACACACACACTAGATTTCTAGTGTTTTCCCGTGTGTCCCAACGTCATCTCGGTGGGGATAGCATGGCTTTAATCAACCGCGGCTCCGATGGTATGACAGATATGTCAACCAGGCCCGAAGGGAGAATTGAACCCCTGGGTTGGGTATGGGCAGACTTCCGCGCCTAGGATTCGAGCCCATGCAGGGCCCGTCAGTGGGAAGTCTCGCGCTGATTCAGTCATTAACGCTAACCACTATATCACTCACTAACCTACTTAATTAAAGATAACATTAGGTAAGGTTCTTGGTATAATAAACATCATATGATAATTCAAAATGAAAATTCACACACACACACACACACACACACGCGCGCGCGCGCGCGCGCGAACAAAAACAGACACACAAACTTACACATGGAGAAGGAGAATCGTGATGACATATGTTCTGAGAATGTATACGGGAATATCCCCTACATCAGGATGCAAATGAACACGCTACAATCAGAGCGGCTGGTACACCGCCATTGCCAGATCTTATCTTTACACAATGGTATTAAGGAAAGTGAGGATATCATACACGATATACCAAACGGATCAAGTGATCATGTTATGCTCGAGTTTGATCATGTGTTGCTGTGGACGTACGAGGAACGGAGATGAAACCAGACTCAGAAAAGAGAAACAGTCGTGGAAACTATACAGGACTAAAGAACTTTTGTGGGAACACAGACTTGGAGATGGAGTCCAGAAGCCACGATACGCACGGGAGTGCATGGGGAAGGAGAGATAATAGACCTGATGGTCCATGGGCCAGGTAATCTGCTACTTTGCCTAATAAGTGGTGGAAACAGGATGGAAAAGCATGATATCTATGTAGGTCAGTTCGATGGAAGTCTCTGTCACATCTGCAACGAAGGAACAGGAAGTTGGGACTCAATGGCTTCAAATGCAGAAGGGCAGTTAAAGAGAGATAGCGAGATCTCGTTCGGTTAAAGATGTCAAAAAGCAAGAGAGCTTACGAATGTGCTCCAAAGGAAATACAGGCGAAACCGTAACCAGCTAAACATCTGGAAGGTGTGGGAAAGCAAGGAATGAGAATATAACGGGATGAGAGAGCAAGACCAGAGAAGCTTTAAAGAGGATACTAAGGACAAGCCAAGGGATGATCCAAAACTCCTCCATAAAGTCATCAAGAGTATACTGTCGGTCAAATAGCGGCTCATCCCGCTTAGGGATTCAGAGGCAGGAGGTTTTAAAGGAATATGTAAAGGCATGCGAGGAACGGTATGACAGGTTCAGAAATACTTTCACTGTGAAAGACACCATAGCCCAAAGACCAGTGAGAGGGAATGGGGAGGAGGTCTGGGAAAGCATTGGAATATTTGGAGTTAGACGCCTATAAGGCTCTTGATGTTGGTTAAGGTTCTCCATACGCGCCGATAGAGTTGTACAGATACGCCTGAATAACACTTAAGAAGTTGTTCAAAGTTGTCAGTGGAGGAAGGCAGTGCCATGAGAGTGGAAGAGGGCAACTGTAATACCTATCTTGAAGAAAGGGAACCGGAGATTTGCAGTGAACTTCCTCGAAGAGACGTAAAGAAGTACCTTTACGGTGTAAAGGTGGTGGATGAAAGGCAAAAACTGGGTGGATTAGGACAGCATACAGAAGTTTAAAAAGTTGTATGGAAGAGAAAGTTCAAGAGGTGGCGCCCCACGAGTGAAGAGAACGCCCTTCCCTTACCTCAAACACACACACACACACACACGCCAACACAAAAACAGACACCCACATACACCAATACAAACCCGTCCTCCTCTCCCGCCTCTTCTTCCAACGCAAACATCTCTGTGTCTTTAAAACTCACTCCTCTTCCTCCAAACCCTCCATCCATCGTCTCCATCATTTGTCCTCAGCACTCCAGCACAAGCAGGCTCCCTCCCACACTGAACAACACATATGCAATTAGCCTTTAATATGACGTGTGATTTCCATAGAGTTTGGTGTCTTTGTCTTGTCCAATTAACGGACAGGTATCATTATGCAAATGCCGGTTGAACCTCGATTAACTGCACATCCTGTCCAGCCGGCGATCATTAAACTGGCTTATGTACATTTATATATATGTCTGACAACGTTGTAGTGATCATCTTACTGGCGGGTGTGAGGGGGAATCTGGTCGATAAATCAGTGAAAATACGTTGGTCGTGGAGTTTATAGACGGTGAGGGAGGCGAAGCTGTGAAAGTGCTTTTTGGAGAGTCGCAAAGCTGAAGGTTGGACGGGTGAGGGAGAAAAGAAGACAAGAGTCACATGTGTAATATTAGTGTGGCCAGCTTTCTGACTGTTTTGCTGTCGGACTGGACCTGGTGGCGGTGCTGGCGCTGGCTGTGGTGGTGACGGTGGTGGTACTGCTGGCTGTGGGGTGGTGGTGGTGGCATCGATGCCGGCTGTGGATGACGATGGAGCTGAAAACAGCTGTGGGAATGGTGATGGCTAGTGTGTGGGTTAGGGAAGTGCTGGACGTGGTGGTGATGATGGTGGCGTTGGATATTTTTCCAAGGGACGGTCTGGCGGAGGAAAACAGAAGGCGTGAGGGCGACGAACGCTGTGATGGTTGTGCTGGTAATGTTCCTGGTGAGGCAAGCATTGCTGTTGCTGACGTTGCTCCTGCTGTTGGTGTTGTACCTTGTTGATGGCGAAGCTCCTGCTGGTGCAGCTGACACTGATGTGGAGATGTCCTTCCTGCTGATAATGGTGCAGGTGGTGCTACTGCTGGTGCGAGTGATGCCCCCCCCCCCCGCCGCTGCAGCTGGTGGTGATGTTACTGCTGCTTCTGGTGATGTTATTGCTCCTGCTGGTGTTGTCGATGTTGCTGCCGCTTGGTGAAACTCTTGCTGGTGCCGTTGATGTTGTTGTTAATGTTCTTCCTGCTGATACCAAAAGGCTGATGCTGCTCCTGCTGGTACTGGAAATGGTACTGCTGCTGCTCCTGCTGGTGCTGGTACGAGGCTGCCTCCCGTCGAGGTGTGGTGGTCTCGCTCTGCCAGTTTGGACAGCGGGGGATTTGTATTCATGGTGCCTGCTGCTGCTTTCTAAATTTTTGTTGTCGGGTTTCACATCTTAGCTCCACCTGCCTTTTCATTCTTTAATCTCCTTTTATGTTATTTTTTGTGTGCTTGATTTTGCTATTTCTACGTCATGTCTTTTATTCTCTCTCTCTCTCTCTCTCTCTCTCTCTCTCTCAAGGGGAGTAGGAGAAATCGACGTTTGGAGAGAATTCAGTCACATTTCCCCGGTTATCACTGAGGGAATGGAGCTTGTGACTTATCACGAAAGGTCGAAAGAGCCCGGACAACATCCTAGAGAGAAGAAGCAAGAGAGACGTACGATTCTGCTCATGGCAAAAAACTTGAGGGTGTGAAAAGCAATGTGCTCAACACACACATGATGATTTACTCATGGCAACGGAGTGAGGGTTTAAATACCTATGTGTTTGGATTAAGAGTCCTTCACCAAGGCGGAAACAGACAGGTGTGCAATACAATTCCCTGGAACATAAAAGGATGATTTCGAACAGCAATTTACGAGGGAACCGGCGAGGAAGACGAGAGGGGTCTTCAAATGTACTACATACTGAAAGGAGTAACATATTCAAAATCATTTAAAAGAAACCTTCATGAATGGCTAAGAACAGTTCGAAACGAACCAGGGATTGATTGTTACGCGGACAAAAACAGCGTTGTTAATCAAGCAAGACATGAGGTGAGCGCTGCGCGAGAGTCCTGCCTAAATATTGTCGTAGGTACCCGTTCGTATGTAGCTCTCTCTCTCTCTCTTTCTCTCTCTCTCTCTCTGGTAGTTGGTAGGCAGCCACCAACCAGGTGAGGTATTATAGCGGCACTACCCGCTTGGGCATCGGGAGGTATTATTAATCACGGATGCGCAGTGAGCCAGCACTTCAATGGCTGTCAGGTGTCATCCCTTTGACCGAGGTAGCTGTCTTCTCTCTCTCTCTCTCTCTCTTTGCCTCACCCACGCGTGGGGGTGCTGGCTTTCAGTCCACAAACACACGGTCTGTCCATCTCATCCACAACACTTGGAAACACGACTCGTTCTTCGTTAACTCTACATATTTCCTTGCGGGGAACGCTGCGCGTTAGCCCTACCTTTTGGCAAAACCTTATCATAAGTACTCGTAAGTAAGTACTCTCTCCACACACACACACACACACACACAATCAAGTGCCTCCTTGTCTACTTTCGTCCTCACTTGTCTTGCCTGACACTCGACCTTAACAAAGCACATGAAACGACAAGAAAATATCGAAAGTAAAGTGTGAAGTGTAGCTTGAGGTATTACTGCTAATGACTCCCGCACTAATTTCGTTTAACGCTGGCACGACGAGGCCTCCCGGGTCATCCTGCGCACCCTCCTTAAAGTGACCGATCCTGGCTCGCTCGTGGTCCTTAAACCCAACATTCTCGAAAAAAAGAAAAAAAATGAAGGTAGTAAATGCAGAGCTGAAAAGCATCGAGTACGCAGAGAACTTCGCATATTTTCAGTCACTCAGACATATCACTATTATCGTTTTTTTCGTAAGGCAATCGAGGCATAGAGATATACACCCATGGCAGCTCTGCATATATCGTCGGGGGGCCATACCAACCCCCGATTTCCTTTCTCCTCCTCCTTCCCCTGGATAGCTCCAGACCCGACCATGACGGCCATAAACATCTGGGGAAGGATACTTTGAATAATCGATCAGCTGTAAACATGGCGTCGTAATTGTTGCATGTGCTGCTTATTTTCTCTCCTCTCTCTTTTTTTTTATGGTAAGGCACCCACTGATCACGGGCACTGGGGAGCGCCCCAACTGTTACCTGGCTGGGTTGGCTGTGAGTGTGGGAAACTCTGGCGTACCAGGAGGTTGAGGTATAGGTACCTTGCGAGTGGTGGCTGGTCTGAGGTTGTTGGCAGAGGATGAGGAACCAGGGGGATATGCGGGTGGCTGGATCTAGAGTGAGGATGAGAGGTAGCGGATGGCATACTGATAGGTACAGGGATGTAAGAAGATATTCAGAAAGGGGAATACATAGAGATATTCTGAATGATAGACTGAGAGCGAGAAAATGATGAAGGGGTCTCCTAAACAGGTTCAACCCATCTTCATCCTTATCATACAACGTCCATCATCATCCCTGGGTCGCGGGCCAGCATGATGACCGCATCATCCCCAGTCGCCTGGAACCTTGAACGCTCTCCTCAACCCAGCCCATTAAACTCCTCCTCCCCGCACACAGTAACACGCTGGAAAACCCTCGTCTGCCTTTATAGTTTCTTTTAACCCGAATGTCTCTCCTTATGGACATCCATATTCCACATGTGAGCGTCGGAACTTCGTGGGTCTTACAGACCGTGTTGGGGGGACCCACGGAACAACTGTGCGAGGAGCAGCAGCAGTTAACCTAGTTCCGTAAGGAGCCACGGGGCGAAGATCCACCTCCTGCTGGAGCTATAAAAACTGCCGTAAGGAGCGACTGGTCCGTCCGGTAGGTTACGTGCCAAGCAGGAAGGACTCGGTCGAGCCGGCCAGCCATCCAGCAGCAGGTAATTGTCGGTCCAGGACCGAGAGTGGCTGCATTTAAACATGGGATAATTGTCATGTAGATATCATGAGTTATGGCCCGGCGGTGATGGCCGGCTATACACAACTCCTGGGACAATTTTTGCTTCTCTTTTTTTTCTTATGCCTTTTAAGATCTTCCGAAAATCAATTTTCTTTCCTTAACCTTGGTTTATTTTCGAGAATCTCGTATTTTTCTGATTCAGCAGTCTGGCAGTGATGAGCCCGTCTCTCCCTCCACGACTCTCGGTGATCTAGCCGGTTAAAAGGCTCTAGTGACGATGATATAAACTGGATTTAGTCAACAGGAACTGACTGGGGGATGGTCACCGTATGATCTCGTACGGTACATTTGTTTTTACCAACATCTGTTTACACACGTGTGAGAAAGCAACACTTGTGGTCGGTGTGTGTAACACACGGCGAGACTCTGGGAGCTTGAGGCCTTCTTTCTCTCTCTCTCTTGGTGATGATGGCGATGGTGATGATGATGGTATTTTCTGTACGTTTGGCACTGCTACACTGGCGGCGTTTGTGGAATATTTATTTTGGAGAAGGTGGGCTCGGTAGGTAGCTGTTGGTGGCCGGTGATTACAGACGGGCGTGGGTAAACTATGGAAAGTGGTGGTTAGCGAAGGCAAGTGATGGATGGTGGGGTTGTCTCTGGTGGTGGGTGGTTGCCAGCGAGTTGATTGTGGTTAGAGGTGCAAGATGGTCGGTTATAAACATTCGCCGTTAGTGACACTGGGTGTCAATTAGCGGGTTAATGGGGGTTAGAGGTGCAAGATGGTTAGTTATAAACACTGGCTATTAGTGGCACTGGGTGGAGCCTGTAAGCTAACAGTGGTCAGCTGAGAGAGATCGTTTGTCAAAGATTATTGTCGAGATGTGCTAATGGTTGGGAACCTCTAGATATCTGAGCTGGTTAGATATTTGGTGGTGTGGTGTAGTGGAAGTGTGTTGTGTGTGGTGGTGAGGTTGGAAGTGTTCTGTGGCGAGGCTGGGGGGTTTTGTTCGGTGTGGCCGGGAGCGTTATGTGGTGAGGCTTGAAGTGATGTGTGGTAAAGCTGGGAGTGTTACGTGGTGAGGCTAGTGTTGTGTGATGAGGATGGGAGTGTTGCTTGTGGAAGCTGGAGGTGTTGTGTTGTGTGGTCGCGGTGGGGGTGTGGAGGTGACGGCGAAAGCTGTTAACTGTGGGCAATAGTTTGTATTCATTGCAATTTTTTGTTTTTTCCTCTTGCCATATTTGTTGACGAGCATCATGTAAGGTGGTCAGCGTCAAAGGGGTGGTTAGCAATACCACGTTCCTGGCGCCGGGTAATGATCAGCGGTAGGGGTAATTAGCAAGTGGTCGTTTGTAATGCGTGATGATCTCTTGTGAGTAATGGTTCGTACCGGGACGGTACCAGGGCGGTGCTAGTTTGGTAGTTCATATGGTTGCTTTGAAGTTTCGGTTGTTGAAAATCTAGTACTGGCTTCTGGTGGATGGTTGCGAACCATGGGAGGTAATGAGGCTCTAGTTGGCCTTGATGGTCCCTGATAGTGCAGGAGGTAATGGCAGGTCACTGCCGTAATGGCTGTCTGGTAATGGTGTTAATGACAGCAGTGTGCCCCTGTAAGGTCGTGGTCAGCGTGATGGTGTGGTTGGCCATTCTAAACTGATGATGGAGAAGGAGCCATATAATGCCAACGAGGATTCTTTTGGAGGGGACTGGCGAAGGCTTGGTTGATAAGGTGACTGGAAAAGAGAGTTCGTGTTGGCGATGCGCAGCTGCCAGAGAAGATGATGATGGAACGAGCCTTACCAGAGGCCTTTATTTCATCGCGTCCACCCGACAGCAAAGGATGTCATGCATCAGAATGATGCGAAGTTTCGGGTCACTACCTGCAGCCGCGGGAAGGGGGAGACATGAAACCGTGGTCCTCATCGGGTAAAGACGAATGTACACAGACCACAGCCAATTCCTCTCGAGCAGTAGAGGCGGAGGAAGAGGAGGAGGTCGGCACCGCTGCGTATAGAACACCTGACCTCAGGCTCCCCCAAGGCATTGGATGTATTTACAGCCAGTGAGTCTCCTTGTAAGATCCTCCCCGTTAATTTATTCCCGCAGTCCTGAAGGAGATTTATGGTCTCCCCAGGACCTTGTACAGACCGTGATGACCTTGTAGAGCAGCACGGTTAGTCCCGGGCCACAGTACGTCTAGACGTAAGTAGTGTACGTATGACATATAACTCATCCAGGACGTCTTCAGCATGGCGAACTATACCGATATATTTGCCAGTGGTATGCCCGTCCACTGCTACATAAAATCCTACACACACACACACACACACACACACTCACACACAGAGCTATACATACACTTATAAATACACACACGTACATGCGCGAGCGCAATATATATATATATATATATATATATATATATATATATATATATATATATATTCTACCAATGCATATATATCCCACTTATCTCCTGTGAGTCTGAGAAGGCGGCTAAGAGGGGTAGGAGCTGGTGGCCTGCATAACTTTCCAAATGAAGAAACAGAGGAAGGAGCCAAGTGAGGATTTTTGCATCGCTTACTGCGGGTAAGCAGCGATTATGCATGAAAGAAGAAGACAAGAATGGTACACATATAAATTTACATATCGGCCACCATTGCCATCTTACATTCTGAATGGAAATCTTTCATCAAAAATCCAGTTTATTTTTCTTGTTCGGTTCATTTTTCATGATGTTACTGAACTGGTCACTACGACAGATGCTCAAAAAGTCGAGCCAGTTGACCCCTGACCTAGAAACTAGTAATTTCTGGAGATGAACATCTACTGGGAGAAAAAAGAAGACTCCGGCAGGCTTATCAGGTTTATTTTTGTGGGCGTCTGTAGGAACCTGTTGCCTGAACTCACTCCTGACCCAAATACCTCCAGTGGGGTTGTCCCGGGCTGGGGAGTGGGTGGGCGCAGGCGGAAGACAAGTGGAGGGGAGGAGGAGGAGGGGAGTGGGTTGTTTGGGAGGTGGGTGAGGTGGTAGTCATTGATGTGGGTGGCAGTATACGTTAGGGGGTGACGGAGATGTAAGAGGAGGAGAGGAGAGAGGAGGTTGGGTCGCCGGTTAAAGTGGTACTGACAGAGAGGCATAGTGCTATACGGACTGGCGTGATCGTAAGGTGCGGATTGGTGGGTCGACCAGGAAATCACTCTGCAAACACTGTGTCACCAGCTGAACCTTCTACAAGCACTGGGGGAGCCTCCAGCAGAGACCTGCGCAGGCACCCGGTCATCACCGTAGAGTTGATGGGAGTGAGGAGTGGGTTGTGACTGTGGATGCTGAGGGCAGTATTAGGCGTTATGATAACTGCTTGTGGTAAAGGCGTCGACAGATATGGCAGTGATAAAGGCAGGGATTGTTACTTATGGTGGCTGTGGAAGATGTGTTGGCAGGTATAGTCAGCGATAGAGGGTGGTTGCTGTGGTAGCAGTGTCGACTGGTAAAGTAATAGCGAAGGAACTGGTCAGCGCGAGAACTTCTTGTGGTGAAACCAGAAGGTAGCCCAGTTACCTCAAGTGGTAGTCCTAGATATGAAGTCGAGTCGCAAGCAGGTTGCGACAGTGGGAGTTGTTGGCGGTGGGTTAGGTAACGGTGTTGGCGTAGGTGATGGTACTATGAGTGACTGACGATTCATATAGTACATTATTTTGATTTTAAATACATTATCTACATTCTTTTCTCTATCATTTCCTCGTATAATGTCTCCCTTTATACCTTTAAAGACGGTATTCATTGCGTCTCTCTCTTTATTTTCCTTTCTTTGGTCTCTCAACTCTGAGAAATACTCTACTGAATTCCTCATTTCCTGCCGGTTCCATATCCTGCTGTTGTACCCTCTGGACACATAACTCCGTTTTTTCAACATAATCATCCCTGGTCGCTCTCTTAAGTCTCTTAAAAAACTACATTTGCCCTGTATAAAGCTTCACTTAGTCTTTTAGTCCGTATTTCTTCATTTTTTTCCATCCTTTCCTCTTTGGTTGGAATATGATCCTCTTCTAGAATAAAGCCGTTGAGGATTCACAACATTCTACCTCCTGCTTCACTAATCTCCCAGGATCTGATACGATCTGCTTGTCAGCAAATTCCTCTGGATCTGGTCTTGTCCAAAATCTCCATTTTTGCCAACTTGAACTAATCCCGTGTGATACAACTGTTGGTGATTATAATCACTGTGCTAAGGGGAAGAGAGTTTTAGACGTGTTACCCTGTGTGTGTGTGTGTGTGTGTGTGTGGTACAGGGTATGATGTATACAGTTACAGCAAAAGTGATAATGTTGGCGATGGTGATGCTGGACAAAAAATAGCCACTGATGATGATAGTGAGTGATGAAAGGGATGATGGTCATCCTAGGAAACTGCATCGTTTACTCACCGTCATCTTCGGTTTCATGACATCCTCATCTTCAAAACACCTCTTCATTGCAACCTCATTTCCGCTAAGGCCATCATCACTTCAACCCACTGGCCCAACTTGGGGTTTCCTGGTATTTCATTGGCACTGCAACTTTTTTCTACAGACAGACACAGTCATTATGATTATATAAAGAGTAGTAGTAGTAGTAGTAACAGCAGCAGTACTACTAGAGGTAATAACAACAGTCGAACTAGGACTTAAAGTAGTTGTAGCAGGAGAGTAGTCTGGTAGTAACAGAAACAGGGAAAACTAACAGTAGTGATGACAGACGAAGATGCCACGAATGGATGAAGACAATACTTCGAGTGGAGAAGATTCGTCCCGTTCCTATCTACGTGCTGAAGATGGCGAAGAGAGGGTGAGGGTGGCGACTTAAGTCACCATGCGTTGGATGCGTCTCTGACACTTCGGCGAAGAAGTATCGCTGCTGTAAGGAGATGCGAAGCAGAGGAGGAGGAACAGGAGTGTGGATGAAGACTGGAGACATGAATGCACTTAAATCATTTCCATAACCAATCATTAAGTCACTTATATGAGCCCACTCACCCTGACTATTCAGACAATCGGGCCCTCACACGCACAGATCGCACGCTCAATTGTTCCTCTAAGCAGCCGTCAAGATGTTTAGACACGTGTCTCTTCGCGGCTTTAAAGCAATCACACTCTCATTAACCACATTCCGGCATCGTACTCCCTCGACACGTTGATCAAAGGACCTACTGTTAAAACACTTCTTCCTGCACCAACCACAGCAGATCGTCGACCATGATGCCTACATGTCGAAAATATAATCAAACCCAGAGGATCTTTATATATCATCCTTATTTTAGTTAAACAGTTGAAGAATATTCGCTATTTCAGTCACGTATGTATAACTTTAAGAGTGATGTAGCGTAACTCCTACTTTGTAATCACGATACAACCAAATATTACGTCACGTGAGACGCATCTCTTCCAACGGTTTTCAGCGACACTTGTAACTGGTCAATTTGGCTGGTTGGTTCAGAGCGTCGCTTGTACCTCAGGATCCTGGACATGACTCGGTTACGTCTGAGGACCTGTGTAAACCTCCGACAAGCAATTAGGTGATCAGTAACGCAGGCCACCATTACGGCAGTCTACCTGGGGGTTTGTGCGTGCTTCCTGCGTTTAATAATGTGCTCAGTCCCTTTATGGATGACGCTGGTCAAAATATTCCACTTTCACCCTACCTGTTACGTCCTGACCTGCCAAGTGCCCCTTCCTCCCACAGCAAATCCTCCCAACCCTCTCCATCTTGACGCTCCTGGTTAGACATGTACATTTCCTTTCTGCCCCCCCCCCTCCTAGACCTAGCCTCTCCACCCTCCCGCTCCTATTCGCTCGTCTCCACCACTCATCCTTTCCTCCAGCGTTCGAACCACCCATCTCCCGCGTAACCCTCACCACCCACCTACCCGCCCATCACTCTACATGTACGCCATAACTTAAACCCTCCCGACGTTTTCCCTGCTATCAACCCTCATTCACCACACGATACCATCTACTCTGGACTCGATGCCTTCCTCCACGGCCACTGTTGAACCCACTCACTCCTCGTTAAGGATTCTCAAGAATGTGGTCCCGTCTTTAATCACACACACACACACACACACACAGATGGGACCCCATGAGTGTACACTCCCTCCCTGTACAGTACAAATAGGTAATCATACACACACATATAGACACTATTCTCGATAACAGTGACCCTCCCTCTCGCCATTAGACGCCCCAGCGATGTCCTCTGACACACATACACACAAACAGCCACGGACGCATCAGTTTCTACTCTCCCACGACAGTCTTTCCTCATAACACTCTCCCTACATCCGACACTCATCAACTGGTTCACTTTACGGAAACCTTTCAGCAAACGTGATAGCATGCACACAACCGGATTGACGCGGCGTGGCGATGGACACCATTTTTTCCCCCCAACTAGTGGGTTCGTCGTCGAAGATCCTTCATCCACGCCCCATCACCTCCCGTAGGTAGCCTGAAGCCACGGATGACGGCTTATGTGGTGCCCTAAAATCCACCGCCACCACCCACGCAACACAACTGACGCGAAGCGCTATTGTTCTTGGTCAGGTGACCCGGAACTGATTCCCAAATGTGATCATCGTGGAATATTATCGAGGCGACTCTTATATGTCTTCCCTCTCGTGGGGGAAACGCGATAACAAGAAGAAAAGAAAAGGGGAAATCGCACTAACAGTATCGCAGACTCTGCGAAGGTCAAGCTAATTTGTGTAGCGAGCGTCAGACATGTAAGAAAGATTATTCAGTTACCCAGATTCGTCGGTGGGGGCTCCAGCAAGGAGGAGGAGGAGCACTCCCCTGGTAACCAAGGTTACACCAGCAAGGAGCGGCGGTGGACTCTGCTTAAATTACCCAACACATCTATCGCGGTCAGGTGAAAGGCGCTCACTGTTTTACAGAAGTATAAATGACCAAATAGGAATTTTATTTTCCTGTCGCTCTGCATCTTAATTTATGTTTTCAACAATCTACTTTTTCTTTTTCTTTCGGTTTCAGCTACAAACAACATCATCAAGTTGTTTTGTTGCTAATAAAAAGGTACTTAAACCCTTGTATCTTCGTTAAAAATCAACCTATTTCCCTCAGTGTCTTTCATTATGGACGACACGCTGATGTGAACGAGTACGCAACGTGGTTGAACACTTGAACTGCCCCCCTTAACGTAACTCTGCCATAAGGTCACGAGAGTTACCCGTTGTGTGGTGTAACATATGAAGTAGCTCCGTTCTTGGGTCTCGACCAGTAGGCGTGTGAGGTTGGCTCCTTTAAAGTGACGCTGCTTGATCGCCAACGCGAGAGAGAAATCGATCTCATAAAAGACGTCTCATGTAGATGTCTTCTCAGCAGAAGCATCCCTTTGGGGGGAAAACGCCCTCTAAACCCGTCCCATGAAGTCGTCTTGCCAAGGCATCTCCCCAGGAATCCTGGTGGAGACGCTTCATGAAGATGTCTCGGCAGATGAGCAGCGAGTGTGCGGGAGGACGACAGAAGAAAAAAAAAAAAAAAAAAAAAAGAAAAGAAAAAAGAGCTGAGTGGCATCTTCAGGGCCTCGACGAAGGTTACAACGGGCGACAAAAACTGGCCTTGGGTGAACCACTTTCCCGCTGGACGACTAACGCATAGTAATGGTCGCTTCTGTTCCGGGTAAGGCGAGGCGGCTGCCTCTACCTTGTCAGAGGATCTTCTTAAAAGCCTTCAGCCCCTGGTTGGTCTCCCCTCCCCCCTCTCTCTCTCTCTCTCTCTCCAGTTGCTTGGGACTAATCATCACCTCGACGTCTTGTAACAGTTACAGCATATGTGGTTTTCCGCTTGGCGCCAGTCCTTGTCTTCAGTCTGTCTCTATGTATGTTTTTTTGTTTCTCTGTCTGTCTGTCTGTCTGTGTGTCTGAATCTCTCTGGGCTGTCTGTATGCATGTTTTTCGGGGTTTTTGTTGCTGTCAGTCTGTTGTGGCCATACGGGCAAGTCCGTCTCTGTGCGTGCAGTCGAGTCCGTCTGTTGGCCCATGTACTTTTGGCGCCTGTCAAGTGCAGCGTGTATGTGTGTGTGTGTGTGTGTGTGTGTGTTGGATGTCTTTGTATAACTGTTGTTATCTGTATCAGTCATCTCTCCTACCTTTGCCTCCAGAGAGAGAGAGAAAGGGAGAGAGCATGTGTATCTTTGTGTACACAGGATGTATGAGCAGCGATGCTATGTCTGTGCGCGTTCCCAATCACCACGAATTAAAGCATGAGGTATGATCATTATATCAGTGAAAAGGATTGCATAGCTTTCATCATATCTAGAATTTGCATTCCAGAGAGTATGATAAATACTTCAAAAAAGAAATTTTTATATTCTGATCATGCTGATGCATAGAGCTTTCTTGCGTCTCAGAAAATACATTTTGATAATGTGAAAGAGGTAAGAGGGAGAGATTATCAGCCATCCATATCAAGAAAAAAGTCGGGAGGTCTTAGCTCCCTCGAAAGGGCCATTTCGACTTAAGACAGACGTGCCGTTTGACGAGGCATTTAAAAAGCTTATTTACATGTTGATGATGACAGCGAGTGTTACAGAGTAACTCCAGCGAGGCGTACGGTTAACACGACAGCTGAGTCGTCAGTGGAGTAAAGATGTTCACAGTTTCTCCGCTTCCCTTTTCCAAGGGTGAGAGGTTTAGGTCGAGCAGCTGATCGAGGGCTTTACTCGAATCACTGATTAAATGCGTGGGTTTAACAGCTGACCATGGGTCAGCTGCTGAGGTGTTTATAAAAGAATGGAATGAACGCTTCATCTCAAGAAAGCTGATCGTATTACGGGATAAAGTGCTGATCGAGACATGAGATCAAATTATCTCTTTCAAGTTGCAGGCTCCAGTCACGGACAAGAGAACTGCCATGAACAGCTGATCAAACAATCTCACGATCAGCTGAGAGAATTCTACAGTCAACGAAATCAAACAAGACCTGAAAATACAACACCGAACTAAACCTAGAAAAATCACTCGACGAAGAAGCGAAATGAACAGATGATCACCAACTGGAATCACCAAAGTGAACAAGAGGTGAAACAAACGGTAGATGAAGGACAGAAGTAAAATAGGAGCCTAAGGAACTAAGATGAACGAGATAAACAGCTGATGAGGACATGAAGAAGACGGACCTATGTCACTCCTTCCGTAACGTCGCCACATTAACGGACGGTTGCTAGACGGATGGGCTTCGCACACTCGGAGTTCTTAAGTCTTCATTAGTCCGTTTGGCTCTCGACGGAACGGGATGGTGATCTTATCCACGGTACACATGATGCGTCTCACAGATCTCACTTGTTCAAGGGATCGACTAATTTTCAATTCTGTTCCAGTAAATCAAACATAAAAGAATAAAGATGCAGATGCTGACTGAACTATGGAAAATTCTCGTGCAGTTTATGTTCAGCGCCATGAGAGAAGTGTACATCTGTACCAAGCATCTGGAAAGTACAGATGACCATGTAATGTGTACGAAAAAAAAAAAAGGGCAATGTAGTTCCTTAGATGTGATAGATGTGGTGCCTTCATGCACTGAGAGAGGTTTGCCTTCTGTTTCTCAAAGTCTGGGGTTTCTTTGTCTAGGAAGATGTTGGAAATTACACACATTGGTGAGTGTTGACTTTTACACGTCAATCGTGTTTCCGGCATACTGTTCCCATAGAAAAAAAACAGAATAGGTTGTAGA
The DNA here is from genome assembly GCA_038088735.1 of Panulirus argus. Lineage (NCBI taxonomy): Eukaryota > Metazoa > Arthropoda > Malacostraca > Decapoda > Palinuridae > Panulirus > Panulirus argus. The sequence continues at coordinate 3,747 of JAYMFT010386277.1, read as the reverse complement.
CCGTATCACCTGTAGTTAACAAGTCTATAAATTTCGATTATTCACATTTTACGCATTTGGTTACAAACTAATACCTCGTCAATCTAAGCCTTAGAAAAGAAGAGAATAAAGTAATTCGTTTGGGAAGTTAACAATACGATCACTTCAGTACCAGGATATATTTTGTCTCGGTAATGTGGAAAAGATTTACATGATGTGATCTTTAATCCCTCGGTAACATGACCTGGGCTGCGCAGCACCAGTTCTTATTGCCGGTGGATAAATGTTCACATCAAGTAAATCTTTTTGCGGAATCCCAAGACAAAATGATTTCCATTCCTACATCAGTCGCACTTTTAATTTCCCACATGAATCACGCTCCTTTACTGAAGCTTTAACTGATGAGGTGCTTATCATGAACAAAATGTGTAGAATAAGTTTAACAGGATTTAGACAGATCTGTTATCAACAAACGACGCAGTCTTTCCCCCCCCCAAAAAAAAATCTCACACTCGTTAATGTGTGTGGGAAATGAAGTCTTGTTTTAACAGATATATATTTAATTGCTCACAAATGATCACGACGACACAAAAGACCGTTTCCTCCTTCAATGAGAGAGAGAGAGAGAGAGAGAGAGAGAGAGAGAGAGAGAGAGAGAGAGAGAGAGAAACACCCCGGAGAGCGAGGTGTCGTATCTCACAAGAGACAAAGCCAGGCTAAGTCAAGACCCGGCGAACCTCTTAAGCAGCCTCACGTCTCATGCCGCTGGCCATACACACAGTACGGATGGACGACCTTGGAACAACTCCCGCAGGGAATGGATGAATGTGTATCATTAACTCTTCCTGCGACACAGAACATGTTACTGTCATGAAGCCAGTCAATCCAATGAATTCAGTACATCTCGCCAGCCTCTCTTCTTGCAACATCCTGGCAATATCTTGATCAGAGAAATTATCAGTTGCGTATTATTTGAGGTTTATATCTATCTATCTTTACTTACCTTTTTCTCGGTGTCTTTTTTTTTGTGTGTGTGATCAGTTATGATTTAATGAATGTCTTTCGTCCGGATTCTTGATGTGTTTTTCTTTTTTTCTTTTTTTTTCCTCGTTGCTGAAGTTGTTCTTTTAAGTATTCATAGTTCCAGTTGCTTCCTCTGTCTCATTCTTCTCGCAGTCTCTCGTGTTAGTTAACCCGGGCTTCCTTGACCGTGTTTCTGTTGGTACAAAAACTTCTTATTTTCGTTATTTAAGATTAAGTGTGTTGCAGTGGTCATACTTACGTCAGTAAGTACATTGTAGTGGTCATGCTTATGTCAGTAAAGTATTGCATTCTAGAAGTCACACTCATGTCAGTAAGTACACTCTAGTGGTCATACTTGTGTCAACAAGTACATTCTCGTTGTCATACTTATGTCACTAAGTACATTACAGTGGTCAAACTTATGTCAGCAAGTACATCCTAGTTGTCATACTTATGTTGGTAAGTAGGTTCTTGTGGTCATTCTTATGTCATTCTTATCTCATAATACGCATGTATGTATCTCTGGCGTTAATGCGTACTCGTATCCTTGACTGAAACCTGAAATCAAAATAATCCAATTAATTTATGAATTTTTGCTCTTTCAGCTTTGTGAGTTATCGTGTGTTCTTATTCTTTTTCTTCGTCGCTGTTGGACTTTATCTTCATACTACTTCGGTGTCATATATCCATATTTCCTCAACGCATCAACGGAATAATTTTTTCTCTTTTTTTTTTGTCGTATAGTCCTGCGGTCAGTCTCACTCTCTGTCACTATTCATTCATTATATTTTATTCCCATAATGTGCATCATCATCATCCATGAATTAACTTGCGTCTTCCATGTACTCTACCTAATTCAATCAATCGGTAATTCATTTGTGTCTCGATCATATGCCTTTTGAATAGCATTCATCTTTTTTTCCTACTGTATATCTACGTCATTTACATTTTGTTTTTTCTCATAGTACTTAACTTCAGCATTTTGTTTCCAATATTTTCTTTTTTCTTTTACAGACGCATTGTGGAAAGGAAAATATTTATCCAGCACGCTCCCTTACATCAATTATTTACGAAACGATGGACAAATCGCTTGAATGTTCTATGTGCCTTCCCTGAGGAAAATCGTCATTCGGCCACGAGAGATACACGTAAAGAACAATTGAACGCTAACGGACGAGTCAGCTGATGTGAACCTCGGATGAACATGATAAGCTGGGGAGATGAATGGCCGATCGCGGCTGAAGTTCAACAGTTGATTAAGGAGTCGGATGAACAGCCAATCAAGAGCTGAGACGAACAGATTACCAAATGCTCACATTAGCAGGCGATTAAGGAGGCGAAATGAATGGCAGGTCAAGGGTTCACGCACGAGAGAGAGGATCTTGATATATACAGAGTTGGGACGTACACAGCTGATCACAGGATTACAAGCAACAACACATCAAGCAAAGGGCTCACGAAGTAGATGATCCAAGAGGTACAAAGACGGCTGATCACGGGCTTTGAAAAAGCAGCTTATCGAGGCCTTTGCAAAAGCGCTGAGCTTATCGAGGGGCTTTCACAACGAACAGGTGATTAAGGGCACTTAGAGACGAACGAGGGTGGGGGGGCGTGGGGGTGGGGGGGTAGGCCAGATCAACCCGGAGTCGAGCTGTGACAAGAAGAAGAAGCGAGCGAGAGTTCGAGCCACCAGTAGGAGCCGACGCAGAGTAACCATCTTGAAGGAGGAAGATGACCTGGCGGAGGAAGACTGGAGCACCCCCAGGTGGTCAGACGATAAGAGGAACCGTGGATGGGAGCAGCGCAAGTTAAACTGAGTTCTCTAAGCTGTTTATGGGCCATGATTAGTGTCCTCGTATCTATTTATTGGCGAGGATTCGTGTTTCGCCAATTTTTTTTCTTGTCGGGAGTCGTGCGCGGACGACTGTTTACCGTAGAGAATATTTCAGCTATCAAGACACACTAGCAAATTACACGTCTCTATATTTTCTAGACTTCGAGTGTACACAAGTAATTTGGAAATTATCAGTTATTAGTTATCAATTACCATTTACGACGAGACCTAACGTTGCTTGTGCGCAGGAACACAAAAGAATAACCTCTGGGGTAAACACGCTGGCTTTGGGGAGTCGCATCAGAAAAGCGTTTCTTTCCTGAATTTCTGCCGATTCAGTTTACGATGCTATTTACCAGCAATCGCCGTAAGACCTCTGTGTCGCTAATTCGCTACGTGTCGGTTGTATATTTCCAACTCTAATGAACTAACCCACACGGTGTCCTAACCTCTACAACCCCTACCGTGAAGTCTCCAGAAGTATGTCTCCGTCTCCATCCGTTTCTTGCTGATATTCATTTTCTAATTCTTCCTTGCGATTATTTCAACAATATGCAGTCTGTGAGCGTAATGTATGTCATTATTCATCCTCTTCATAATTCTAATATTGACAGAGAAGCAATCGTTATTGAAATATTAATACAATGACGCTTATGTGTGTGTGTGTTAAAAGTAAGCTTTTCTCGTGTGTCTGCGTTTATAAGTAAGGAATGTCTGCACTTATACGGAGCTTTAATCCCACGTCTCTTTGAATAAGTAAATATATATGACCACATATATATCTGTATATATGTAATTTTCGGTTCATCGTGTGCCACTGAGTGAGCTTTACCTCCGTGATATATATATATATATATATATATATATATATATATATATATATATATATATATATATATATATATATATAT
>JAYMFT010386266.1:0-20088 GCA_038088735.1 Panulirus argus | reverse complement strand
TTTCCCTGTCTGTTTTTCCCAATTTCTCAACTCTCTATATTTCAATTAGGGCCCGGCCTTGATGTGGACTTTTGTCCATGACTGGAGCCTTGAACATAAAAAAAAAAATTTACTGAAAAAAGTGATTCAATAATAATTTCAGATCTTTCTCAGTCGATGTGGTGATGAAAGGCAGATTTATGTTAAAATAAGCAGCTACTTGATTAGTCAGCCGTAACACTACATTTATCGTTTGAGATAGCTGTCTTCAAATCTTTACCCGATTGGGACCTTATAAAGAACACCTGTATTATTTGATGGGTTATCTTTAATGAGGTCTTTCATAATGATGCTGTCACATCTAAAGACTACTTGAACATTAAGTTTTTTGAAAAATGTGAATACATTCGAGAAATTTCTCTTGGAGGGGAAGAACCAGTGCTCTTTCGTGATTTTGACGTTCTGGTTTATTATTTTGACCACTATAGAAACGTTTCCTTGCAGTATGCTGACACTGGTTAAGTATATCTACTGGGTATCTTAGCTTCTCTCAAATGTGCTGAATCATTTTCAGTTCATCATTTAAAGATTCAGGATCTGAAATCCTATATGCTCTCAGGTACATAGACGTGATGACCAATCTTTTTACATTATTATGTTGATTTGAATAAGAGTGGACGTAAGACAGTATATTTGTAGGTTTTTCTCTACCTTGGTTTTTAAGATTTCTTTGTCTCTCATAATCTCTACATCCAAAAGGGGTAACTTATCATTCGTTTCTATATCTACAGTAGCTTTTAGGAAAGGAGCTAACAAGTTTAATTTATGCAGGAAGACATCAGTGGGTAGATTGTTAGGTCAAAGGCAGAGTACGTCGTCCACATACAGAAGCCAAATTATCTTTTCATCCTTTAAAGTGTTTATCAAATGGCTTTCAAAATACTTTATGTAAATATTTGCTAGCACCGGGGAAGAAGCATTACCCATGGCCATGCCGAATTCTTGTGTATAATATTTGCCCTCAAACACAAATGATGAATTTTCTACACACAGTCTTATTATTTTAATATATTTTTGCTGCGGATGCCCTTATTGTTGTGTCCCAAGATGTTTGGGAGGAAAGGTAATACATCATCTACCAGGACGTTGGTAAACAGCGATCTTACATCAAAGTTCAATAATCTACAAGAATACTTTATATTCAGCGATTTCTGCTCTCTAACCAGAACCGCAAAATTTTGTATGAATGAATCTGTAATGGAACCCAGAGAGAGACAACAGTTTTACTAGCCACTTGGATAACTTAAATGTAACAGAACCTATGAAGCTCATGAATGGCGTTAGGGGATTGTTTAGTTTGTGGTCTTCACACAGCCGCTCGTGTATGGTTTTGTTGGGTTCTGTGTTAAAAATTCTTTGACGAATTCTTACCTGCCTTTCAACAAATTTCTAACTCTTAATGGAATTTTCTACTCTGTTTTTCCGTTGAATCCCTGTTGCGCTCAGAGTATGTATTAGTGTCACGTAGGAGATCGTATACTTTTTCTTTATAATCACATTTGTTCATAATCACTACAGGATTGCTTTTATCAGCTTTTCTTATAAGCAAAGTATCATCATTCTCTAATTTTTCTGGAGCATTGTCTTCACTTGGCTGTTTTTTCCATCTGAAACAGGGATTTTCCAAAATGAATTGGGTTTATCTTCCTCACTTACGATAAAGATTAACCTTAACCTAAACCACACAAAGTATCACGGTCCAATTCTTTGGATTACAGAATCATAACTCAATCAGGCTTGATATGCTTCCTCCAGTAACTGTCTTATATCACTCTATTTAATTTTTTGCTCATGTTTATGTTTCATTACATCTATTTCACTGGTGAGCACTTGATAGCAATATGGGAACAGTATTTGCTGATTTTCTAGCGTAAGTAGGTTCAACAGGTATTGTTTCTTACTGTTCGAGATTCTAAACTCACTTGATACTTTTTTTTGTCATTTCAATACATCTTTTTGAGGTCAGGAACTCATATTCTCCAAAGGTATTGTCTTCTACATTGACAAGTCCATCGAGTAGAAGTGATTTCGGCATTACTTGCTTCTGTAAGCATATCGTAAGGAAACGTAGCCTCTCCTCTACTCGGTGAGCACTTAATAAAGACGAGAAAAAACAACTGCAGAAATCTCGATGGCTAGGGTTCAAGTTCAGGAAAGCGTTGAAGATATACGTGGTATCCATTATCTGCAGAACCTTCTCTTCATCGTGAAGAAAAAGAAATCCACATTCACCATACTGGAAAAAGAAAATAGAAACAGTTATTACTTTCGTTTATCACATCCTAAGACAGACTTAATGATGGAAGGTAGTTTCGCAAATTAAATACATAAATGCAAACCTGAGGCCTCGCGGAGATCAGGTGTCTACTGTCCTAACCAGACAATGCAGGGTACTCTGGCACATAGTAATATAGCCTAACCCTGGTTCCCTCAGTGGCGTGTGGACAGGGTTTCTCCGTGGAAACGTATTAATAATTATCTATTTTAACAATATATCACATCCATAACGGCCAAATGACATATTTACATTATGATCAAATGTGCCAGAGTTGAAACATGATTCAGTTACATTCCATTCACTGAAAAAAAAAATGATTTAATCATAATTTCAGATCTTTCCCAGTCGATGTGGTGATGAAACGAAGCTGTATGTTGAAATAAGCAGATACTTGGTTAGGCAGCCGTAACGCTATATTTTTGTTTTGAGATCCTGGTCTTGAAATCTTTCCCCGATTGTCCGATATAAGGATAGTTACAGTCTTTACATGGGGCCTTATAAACAAAACCTGTATTATTTGATGGAATATTTTTAATGAGGTTTTTCTTGAAGGTGTCATATTTAAAGACTACATGCACATTAAGTTTTTTAAGAATGCGAACACACTCGAGTAAATTCTCTTGGAAGGGAAGAACCAGGGTTCTTTGGTGATTTTGACATTCTGGTATATTATTATTACCACTATAGAAACGTTTCCTTACTGTATTTTGACACTGGTTAAGTATATTAATTGGATATCCTAACTTCTGTGTAATGTGCTGAAACATTTTCAGTTCATCATCAAAAAATTCAGGATCTGGTATCCAATATGATCTCAGGCACATAGATATGAAGACAGATCTTTTTACACTGATATGGTGATTTGAATAATAGTGGACGTAGGACAGAATATTTGTAGATTTTCTGTATACCTTGGTTTGTAAGATACCTTTATCTCTGATAATCTCTATATCAAAAATGGGTAACGTATTATTCGTTTCAACATCTTCAGTAAACTTTATGAAGGGAGCTAACGAGTTTAATTTATGCAGGAAGTCATCAATGGGTATATTGATAGGCCAAAAGTAGAATACTTCGTCCACATATAGGGGCCAAACTATTTTTTGTTCCTTTAGATTATTTAGCAAATGGATTTCAAAATACTCCGTTTAAATATTTGCTAGCACCGGGGAAAGTGGATTACCCATGGCCGTACAAAATTGTTATGTTTAATATTTGCCCTCAAACACAAATGATGAATTATCTACGCACAGAGTTATTAATTGAATTATGTTTTTACTGCGGATGCCTTCAATGTTGTGTCCCAAGATGTTTGGGAGGAAAGTTAAAACATCATCTAACGGGACTTTGTTAAACAGCGATCTTATTTCAAAGTTCACTAATCTAAGGGATACTTATATTCAGCCATTTCTGGTCTCTTATGAGATCCACACTGTTTTGTATGAATGAATCTGGAATGGTACCCACAGAAGGAGACAATAATTTTACTAGCCACTTGGATAACTTATATGTAGCAGAACCTATAGAGCTTATGATTGGCTTCAGGGGATTTTTTGGTATGTGGATCTTGACCCAGCCGTATATGTATAGCGTTATTGGGTTCTGTGTTAATATTGTTTGATCAATTCTTCCCTGCCTTTCAACAAATTCTTAATACTTAATGGAATTTTCTACTCTGTTTTTCCGTTGAATCCCTGTTGAGCTCACAGTATGTAATAGTATGACGTAAGAGATCGCATACTTTTTCTTTATAATTTAATTTGTTCATAATAACTAGAGCATTACTTTTTTCGGCTTTTGTTATATACAAAGTAACATCTTTCTGTATTTTTCTAAAGCTTTAATAGACCTAAGTGGGAGAGCGTTCTTATTTTCTTTAAAAAGTGCCCTATAAAATTCACCACGGATCATGGCATTGTGTTCATTGTCTTCACTTGGCTGTTTCTCCATCTGAAACAGGGTTTTTTCCAAAATGAATTGGGTTTATCTTCCTTCCGTACGAAAAAGATAAACCGTAACCTAAGCCACACAAAGTATCACGGTCCAATTCTTTGGATGACAGATTCATAACGCAATCAGGCTTGATATGTTTGTTCCAGTAACTTTTTTCTATCAGTCTATTTAATTTTTGCTCGTGTATATTTTTCATTACATCTATTTCGCTGGTGAGCACTTGATAACAATGTGGGGACACTATTTCCTGATTTTCTAGCGTAAGTAGGTTTAACAGGCTCTATTTTTACTGCTCGAAGTTCTAAACTTACTTAATACTTCTCTTGTCATTTCAATACATCTTTTTAAGGTCAGAAACTCATATTTTCCAAAGGGATTGTTGAATACGTTGACAATTCGATCGGGTAGAAGTGATCAAGGATTTACTTGCTCCTGTAAGCATGTCCTAAGGAAACGTAGCCTCTCCTCTTCTCGGTGTGCACTTAATAATGTCGCAAAATCTTGATGGTTAGGGTTCAAGTTTAGGAAAGTGTTGAAGATGTTCGTGATATCTATTATCTACAGAACCTTCACTTCAAAATGATGAAAAAATCCACATTCACCACACTGGAGAGAGAAAACAAAAACAGTTAATACTTTTTTTATCACATCCTCAGACAAAGTGAGAGAGAGAGGGTAGTGGCGTAAATTACATACATCCATGCAAACTTGAGACCTGGCTTTATTAGCTAATTAACGGGGGAGATCAGGTGTCTACTGTCCTGACTAGACAAGGCAGGGGGCTGTGACATATACAAATGTAACGTAACCCTGATTCCCTCAATGGTATTTAGACAGAGTTTTTCCGAGGAATAGTTCTTAATAAATTTTTCATATAACAATTTGTCACATTTATAACGGACAAATGACATATTTACATTATGATCAAATGCGCCGGAGATGAAGCATGATTCATTTGCATTCCTTTCACTGAAAAAAGAATGATTTAACTGTAATTTCAGATCTTTCCCAGTCGATGAGGTAATGAAAGGGAGCTTTACGATGAAATAAGCAGCTAATTCGTTAGGCCGTCGTAACACTATATTTATGTTTTGAGATACTGGTCTTCAAATCTTTTCCCGATTATCCAATATGAAATTAGATACAGTCTTTATATAGGACTTCATAAAGAATACCTGTATTAATTGATGGGTTATTTGTAAAGCGGTATTTCAAATTGGTGTTGTCATATTTAAAGACTACTTAAACATTAATTTTTTTAGAATGTAAACATATCCGAGAAATTTCTCTTGGAAGTGAAGAACCAGGGTTCTTTCATGATTTTGAAGTTCTGGTATTTTATTTTGAACATTATAGAAACGTTTCCTTGCTGTATTCTACCACTGGTTAAGTATATTTATTGGGTATCTTCGCTTCTCTCCAATATGCTAAATCATTTTCAGTTCATCATATAAAAATTTAGGATCTGAAATCCTATATGCTCTCAGGTACATAGATATGAAGACCGATCATTTTACAATATTATATTGATTTAAATAAGAGTGGACGTAAGACAGTATATTTATATGTTTTTCTATACCTTCGTTTTTAAGTTTCCTTTATCTTTGAAAATCTCTACATCCCAAAACGGTAATTTATCATTTGTTTCGACATCTATAGTATACTTTATGAAGGGAGCTAACGAGGTTAATTTATACAGGAAGTCATCATTGGTTAGATTGTTAGGCCAAAGGCAGAGTAGGTCGTCCACATGTATAAGCCAAACTAATTTTTCTTCCTTTAAATTCTTTATCAAATGGCTTTCACAATACTCCTTGTAGATATTTGCTAGCACCGGTGAAAGAGGATTACCCATGGCCATGCCGAATTCTTGTGTTTAATATTTGCCCAGAAACACAAATGATGATATATCTACACACAGTCTTATTAGTTTATTATGTTTTTACTGCGGATGCCCTTAATGTTGTGTCCCAAGATGTTTGGGAGGAAAGTTAACACACCATCTACCGGGACGTTGGCAAACAGCGATTTCACATTAAAGCTCAATAATCTATAAGGTTACTTTATATTCAGCGATTTCTGGACTCTAACCAGATCCACACTATTTTGTATGAATGAATCTGGAATGGAACCCATAGAAGGAGACAATAATTTTACTAGCCACTTGGATAACTTATATGTAGCAGAACCTATAGAGCATATGATTGGCCAGAGGGGATTGTTTGGTTCGTGAGTTTTGACCCAGCCGTTCATGAATGGTTTTGGTGGGATCTGTGTTAAAAATTGTTTGATCAATTCTTCCTTGACTTTCAACAAATTTCTAAGGCTTAATGGAATTTTCTACTTTTTTTTTTTCCGTTGGTTCTTTGTTGAGCTCGCAGTATGTAATTGTATCACGTATGAGATCGCGTACTTTTCCTTTATAATCACATTTATTCATAATCATTAAAGCATTACTTTAGTCAGCTTTTTTTATAAATGAAGTATCATCTTTCTCTAATTTTCTAGAGCTTTAACAAACCTAAGTGGGACAGCGTTCTTATTTTCTTTAAAAAGCGCTCCAAATCATATACCACGGATCATTGCATTGTCTTCACTTGGCTTTTTTTCCATCTGAAACTCATTTTCAGAAATGAGTTTGGTTTATCTACCTCCCATAAAAAGTATCACGGTTCATTTCTTTGGATGACAGAATCATTACGCAATCAGGCTTGATATGTTTGTTCTGGTAAGTATTTTCTATCAGTCTTTTTAATTTTTGCTCGTGTTTATTTTCCATTACATCTACTTTACTGGTGAGCACTTGATAGCAATGTAGGAACACTATTTTCTGATTTTCTAGCGTAAGTATGTTCAACAGGCATTATTTCTTACTCTTCGAAATTCTTAACTTACAAAATACTTCTTTTGTCATTTCAATGCATCTTTTTGAGGTCAGGAACTCATATTCTCTAAAGGGATTGTCGTCTACGTTGACAAGTCCATCGAGTAGAAGTGATTTCGATGTTACATGCTCCTGTAAACATATCCCAAGGAAACGTAGCCTTTTCTCTACTCGGTGTGCACTTAATAAAGACGAGAGAAAACAGCTGCAGAAATCTCGATGGCTAGGGTTCAAGTTCAGGAAAGCGTTGAAGATATACGTGGTATCCATTATCTGCAGAACCTTCTCTTTACCGTGAAGAAAATCCACATTCACCACACTGGAAAAAGAAAATGAAAACAGTTAGTACTTTCGTTTATCACATCATCAGACAAAGTGAGAGAGGGAAGGTAGTGGTGCAAGTTAAATACATAAATGCAAACTTAAGGCCTGGCTTCATTAGCTAATTAACGGGGGAGATTAGGTGTCTACTGTCCTGACCAGACAATGCAGGGGACTGTGCCACATACTAATATAGCCTAACCCTGATTCCCTCAATGGCGTGTGGACAGGGTTTATCCGTGGAAAACCTCTCAATAATTGTCTAATTTAACAATCTGTCACATTTATAATGGCAAAATGATATATTTACATTATGATCAGATATGCCAGAGCTCAAACATGATTCAATTTCATTACTTTAACTAAAAAAAAATGATTTAATTATAATTCCAGATCTTTCCCAGTCGATGTGTTGATGAAAGGAAGCTGTATGTTGAAATAAGAAGATACGTGGTTAGGCAGCCGTAACGCAGAATTTTTGTTTTAAGATCCTGGTCTTCAAATCTTTCCCCGATTATCCGATATAAGATTAGTTACAGTCTTTACATGGGACCTTATAAACAACAAATGTATAATTTGATGGAATATTTTTAATGAGGTTTTTGTTAATGGTGTTGTCATGTGTAAAGACTACATGAACATTAAGTTTTTAAGAATGTGAAGACAATCGAGAAAATTCACTTGGAAGGGAAGAACCAGGGTTCTATGGTGATTTTGACGTTCTGGTATATTATTATGACCACTATAGAAACGTTTCCTTACTGTATTTTGACACTGGTTAAGTATATCTATTAGATATCTTAACTTTTCTGTAATGTGCTGAAACATTTTCAGCTCATCATCTAAAAATTGAAGATTTGGTATCCAATATGATCTCAGGTACATAGATATGAAGACCGATGTTTTTACATTAATATGGTGATTTGAATAATAGTGGACGTAAGACAGTATATTTGTAGGTTTTCTGTATCCCTTGGTTTGTAAGATACCTTTACCTCTGATAATCTCTACATCCAAAATGGGTAACATATTATTCGTTTCAACATCTTAAGTAAACTTTATGAAGGGAGCTAACGAGTTTGATTTATGCAGGAAGTCATCAATGGGTAGATTGATAGGCCAAAAGCAGAATACCTCGGCCACATATAGGAGCCAAACTATGTTTTGTTCCTTTAGAGTATTTAGCAAATGGATTTCAAATTACTCCATGTAATTATTTGTAAGCACCGGGGAAAGTGGATTACTCATGGCCGTACAAAATTATGTATAATATTTGCCCTCAAACACAAATGATGAATTATTTATGCAGAGAGTTATTAATTAGATTATGTTTTTACAGCGGATGCCTTCAATGTTGTGTCCCAAGATGTTTGGGAGGAAAGTTAAAACGTCATCTACCGGACGTTTTTAAACAGCGATTTTATATCAAAGCTCACTAATCTGTAGGGATACTTATATTCAGCAATTTCTAGTCTGTAACCTGATCCACACCATTTTGTATGAAAGAATCTGGAATGGTACCCACAGGAGACAGAAATTTTACTAGCCACTTGGATAACATATATGTAGCAGAACCTATAGAGCTTATGACTAGCTTCAGGGGATGTTTTGGTTTGTGGATCTTGACCCAGCCATATATGTATGGCGTTGTTGGGTTCTGTGTTTAATATTGTTTGATCAATTCTTCCATGCCTTTCAACAAATTCTAAACTCTTACTGGAATTTTCTACTCTGTTTTTCCGTTGAATCCCTGTTGAGCTCACAGTATGTACTAGTATCACGTAGGATATCGCATACTTTTCTTTATAATTACATTTGTTCATAATCCTAGAGCGTTACTTTTTCTCGGTTTTGTTACATACAAAGTATCATTCTTCTGTAATTTTTCTAAAGCTTTAATAAACTTAAGTGGGAGAGCTTCCTTATTTTCTTTAAAAAGCACTCTTTATAATTCACCACGGATCATGGCATTGTCTTCATTGTTTTCACTTCACTGTTTCTCCATCTGAAACAGGGATTTTCCAAAATGAATTGGTTTTATCTTCCTTCCGTACGAAAAATATAAACCGTAACCTAAGCTACACAAAGAATCATGGTCCAATTCTTTGGATGACAGATTCATAACGCAATCAGGCTTGATATGTTTGTTCCAGTAACTGCTTTCTATCAGTCTATTTGATTTTTGCTCGTGTATATTTTTCATTACATCTATTTCACTGGTGAGCACTTGATAACAAAGTGGGAACACTATTTCCTGATTTTCTAGCGTAATTAGGTTCAACAGGCTCTATTTTTTACTGCTCGAAGTTCTAAACTTACCTGATACTTCTCTTGTCCTTTCAATACATCGTTTTAAGGTCAGAAACTCATATTTACCAAAGGGATAGATGTCTGGAATGACAAGTCGATCGAATAGAAGTGATTTAGGATTTACTTGCTCCTCTAAGCATGTCCTAAGGAAACGTAGCCTCTCCTCTGCTCGGTGTGCACTTAATAATGTCGAGAAAAAAAAAACTGCAAAATCTCGATGGTTAGGGTTCAAGTTTAGGAAAGCGTTGAAGATGTACGCGATATCCATTATCTACAGAACTTTCACTTCAAAGTGATGAAAAAATCCACATTCACCACATTGGAAAAAGAAAATAAAAACAGTTAGTATTTTCGTTTCTTACATCCTCAGACAAAGTGAGAGAGAGAGGGTAGTGGCGTAAATTACATACATCCATGCAAACTTGAGACCTGGCTTCATTAGCTAATTAACGGGGGAGATCAGGTGTCTACTGTCCTGACTAGACAAGGCAGGGGGCTGTGACATATACAAATATAACGTAACTCTGATTCCCTCAATGGTGTTCGGACATGGTTTTTCCGTGGAATACTTCTTAATAATCATTTCATTTAACAATTTGTCACATTTATAATGTCTAAATGATATATTTACATTATGATCAAATGTGCCGGATATCAAACATGATTCAATTACATTCCATTCACTGAAAAAAATGATTTAAATATAATTTCAGATCTTCCCAGTCGATGTGGTGATGAAAGGCCTCTTTACGTTGAAATAAGCAGCTACTTGGTTAGGCCGTCGTAACACTATATTTATGTTTTGAGATACTGGTCTTCAAATCTTTCCCCGATTATCCGATATGAAATTAGTTACAGTCTTTTTCTATAGGTCTTTATTAAAAAAAAACTATTATTTGATGGGTTATTTCTAATGCGGTATTTCATAATGGTGTTGTCATATTTAAAGAATACCTGAACATTAAGTTTTTTATAAAGTAAACATTTTAGAGAAATTTCTCTTCGAAGGGAAGAACCACGGTTCTTTCGTGATTTTGACGTTCTGGTATTTTATTTTGACCACTACAGAAACGTTTCCTTGCTGTATTCTACCACTGGTTAAGTATATTTTTTGGGTATCTTCTCTTCTCTCCAATATGCTGAATCATTTTCAGTTCATCATCAAAATATTCAGGATCTGAAATCCTATATGCTCTCAGGTAAATAGATATGAAGACCACTCTTTTTAAAATATAATGTTGATTTCAATAAGAGTGGACGTATTACAGTATATTTGTAGGTTTTCCTATACCTTGGTTTTTAAGTTTCCTTTATCTCTGATAATCTCATCATCCAAAAAGGGTAATTTATCATTCGTTTCGACATCCATAGACTTTATGAAGGGAGCTAACGAGTTTAATTTATGCAGGAAGTTATCACTGAGTAGATTGCTAGGCCAAAGACAGAGTAGGTCGTCAACATATAAAAGCCAAACTATTTTTTTTCCTTTAAATTCTTTATCAAATGGCTTTCAAAATACTCCATGTAAATATTTGTTAGCACCGGGGAAAGAGGATTACCCATGGCCATGCCGAATTCTTGTGTGTAACATTTGCCCTGAAACACAAATGATGATTTGTCTACATACAGTCTTATTAGTTTAATACATTTTTACTGCGGATGCCCTTAATGTTGTGTCCCAAGATGTTTGGGAGGAAAGTTAACACATCATCTACCGGGACGTTATTAAACAGCGATTTTACATCAAAGCTCAGTAATCTATAAGGTTACTTTGTATTCGGTAATTTCTGCATTCTAACCAGATCCACACTATTTTGTATGAATGAATCTGGAATAGAAACCAGAGAAGGAGACAATAATTTTACTAGCCACTTGGATGACTTATATATATAGCAAACCTCTTGAACTTATGACTAGCCTCAAGGGATTGTTGGTTTGGGAGTCTTGACCCAGCCGTTCATAAATAGTTTTGGTGGGTTCTCTCTTTTTAATTGTTTAATCAATTCTTCCTCTACAACACAAGGAGGTATGCCTTCCGGGTCACACGCCTTGCTCTCTTTTAGTTAGAAGGATACTCGGATGACCATTCACAAAGAAAGTATAGAAGAGGGAATGGGTTTTGTGGGTAAAGGCAGAGAAGAAGGAATAGCTGTGGAATCATCCAAAGTAAACTCTGAAGAGAATAAGATCCAGATTGACCAGGCCGGAAAAGAAAAAGGAAGGATTGAAATACAAAAGTAGGTTAAGATGTCTTTGGCTAAAGACTATAAAGATTTATGACTAGTTGAGTACTCAAATTAACAACTTTTTGTTCATGAAGCTGTGTTTGACTTTTACGAGTAACAACTCTGCAATGATTCTGAGCAGATATAAAAGTGGAGAGAAGTTTAGGAGATATGAAGAGTTTCATGGGCCCAATCGTATCTGTGTCCGATTTGATTGGCACAGGCACAAGAGCGATTAAACTATAACTGAGTGGATATCGTTTAGTCAAACAAAAGTAGGACTACATTTCAACGTCGGTAACTTCTGCTATACGGCCAGCACTGGAGGAATCCAGGCCGGCAAAGCACTATAAGTCCAAAAGAGACTCAGCATAAAAACTGTCCAAAGATGACTAGTGAGCCCCTTGGTGGTGCCAGAGTTGGCGTCCTGGGATGGTAGACGTGTGCGATATAAGCGACAGAGATAATACTCTGGTCGGAGGTCCTTTAAGTGGCATAAAAGGTGATGTTTATCTTCATAACAAAAGGGATTCATAGGAGCTACAGTAGAAATGAACCAGCTATTGACATTAGGTCTTACAAATGAAACTGTAAAACTGAATATCCTGTGTTTCTACCGTCTAATAAGCCATGACCTAAAAACTACAGTATTAATATTTATTTGATCCACTTAAGACTGTGTCTAACTGTTTCTGAAGACTGAATAAGTTAACAGATTGTGTGAGGATAGTGGAAGTTCAGATGTGGAACTTTCATCCTAAATTTTACTGCTCCTTGTCTTGCTCCTGGGGCACCGTCATATCTCCGGAACACCTGCTTGTGTTTGTCCCTTCGTTCCCAACTGTCGTTCTAAGAGATATCGTTAGTATCTTTTTTGTGCTCTTGAATAAAGGTCATAATCCTTGTGATCCCTTGTATACAAAACAACACGAGGATTAACTTAAAGTTTTTATTCTTCATCTTTTGACTTGCTTATTTAGAAATATTACACCTGCATTTTTATCTTAGTTCAAGCCGCGGTAAAAGATAGCATCTTCACGAGATTATAAGTCCTGATAATGGCTTACCGTCAGATTGAAAGAAAGAGATTGTTAAAGCTCTGAGACAATTTTATAGATCCTCAAGAACATGGGGCAACGATAGCTTATTGAATATTTACAAAGTTATATAGACCTTCACCTGAAATACGTCTTTTCAGCAAAAGAATCCTCCTATTTTTTGTACTCATATCTCCAGGCAGATCCAATTTTTGTAGGCTCTCTCGGGACCGATGGCTGATCCACATCACTTGATATCTGCAGATAACTGGGCATTCCCTACAGGATAGGGGAACGCCCTTGACGGTACGCTTGGCGCCATTACAACAAACACATTTCACTGGCTTCGAGAACAGATAGATTACAAAAAGCATTGTCTCTGTTACATTATATGTCAACATTAATCACGTGCATTCTTTGGACTGTTAATGATTTTTTTTTTCCAACGGGTAGAGAATAAAATGTGATATTTTACTAATCATATCAATGATGATAGTCATCGGATTCTTTTTATAAAGTGTTATGCTACACTAGGTCTAGTAGAGTACAGCCAAATCCTAGACGAATAGATTTACACACACACACACACACACACACACACACACACACACACACACACACACACACACACACACACACACACACACACACTACACACACACACACACACACACACACATACACACACATACACACACACATACACACAGACACACACACACACACACACACACACACACACACACACACACCAAACAGCAACAAAAACAACAACACTAACACTCGATAGAGTAGGACGTGTGTCACCGGAGCCCAGGGCCACCTACAGGTCAACATGTCGACCCCAACTCTCTTCTCAGCTTGATACGTGGATTGCTTTTGACTGGAACTACCATCTTCACCTACAAAGTGTCTACCTGCAAAGAAATTTATTGTGAAAAAGATACACGAATTAGTCTTTACCAGTGAACTAGTGAACCCGTAGGTACGGTCGCCACGGTGTAAACAACGGGCCACGGCCCCTGACCGTTGGACCCAGCTGACCATAAGAACACCATAAATATCCTCGAGGGTCAGAGGGGCAAGCGCCTGACCGAAACTCGTCACCTAAATCACCTTGTAACAACCAGCGTTAGCACAGGTACAAGCATTGTCCTATACCTACTAATGTGAATGTCATAAACAATCCATGAACAAATGCACAGCTGAATAAGCAAATAAATTTGTTCTCTAGCGCAACCATTGTGAAAATATTTATCACTTATTGTTGTCTATTAAATACATAATGTAATTTAACACAGTACTACTGCAAATCAACAAGAATGGAGGTTTAAATCCCTTAATGCTCCCCACTGAATACAGATGTATGTCAACACAATACTGCTGCAGTTCAACCAATATGTAATTTTACATCAAGTAATATTCAACAAATGACCACTACTTGTGTAATCTATACACCATAAAATTTGTTCTGCAAAATTTCCTGTGCTTTGTAGACAAATCTCACTCATGTACTTGTGCTCTTTTGGGATCAATTATCTACTTATCACTGAGGCCCACAATTATGTAATGTCTCAGCTTGTATTTTCAGCCGAATGGCTGCTTGAATTCAGTAAACCGTTCTTTATTTATTCACACACACACACATACAGTATTGCATTTTTTCTTATAATCATTCCGAATGTATGTACTTTTGTATACCTTATATCATTCATCTTTTTTGTTATTGATACTTCATCCTTCAGACGCTGGGATCCTAAACTATGACTGACCCCGCTCTATGGCTCTTCTGGCTATGCTTCTGCCTCCCTTTCCCTCGCTGTGTCATTCCTTGCCTCCCCTTTTCCTCACGTCATCCGTTATCATACCATTCTCTTCCTCCATCCTCTCTACCTGCTGGTATTCTGGTTGCTTTATCTTTTCCTCAACGCTATCTTTCCCAGTAACGCTCTCTCCCAGTCACACGGCCTTTCACTCCCACATCCACCTCATTTTTCCCGTAGGCCACAGCCAGAGGTAATCACAGAAGCGGGGGGGCGTTGCGTGAAACTCCCAAATTACGCGTTTATGGCTAATTACAGTCAATCCTCGACTGGCACAACTTTCTCTTCCTCGCTCTAGAGCCCAAGCCAGCTGTTTTAGGGTTACGGGAGCGTCTGGTGAATCGTCTTGTGAGGCCAACGCACTTGCTGATCACTTCATAATAGACCAACGATTTCAATCACTCCTTTACGAGCTACGGCCGGCGACCCCTTCAAAATCATTTATACTCATGGTTATTTCTTGTAATTCCCCCTCAACCTATAATGACCAACAGTTCGGACCATTTCATTTAAGGCAAACGCTCATCTACCTCCTAAGGATATAGTGGCCTTAACTTCATAATAAACAAATGTTCTCATCATACCTCTAAGAGATCAACAGTTTTCATCACCTTATATCAGACAAACACTCATAAACTCATAAGAGAAGAGTACTTAAGATCTCTTGACAAGACAACTCTGTCGACCTACCTACAATCGACATACATGTTCCTAGCCATCTCATATTGTGTTAACCCTTAAACCTTTAATGATAGCCAAAATCTTCCTGAGTACCTCATTATGGACTAACGCTTCTGAATATCATCCTCATCCTGGAAAAGTTTCCAACTACCTTCCACTGAACATCTCTCCAATTCCTCATGATAGATTGCCATCCTGACTACATTATATTAGACTAACATTTCCTCGTAGATCGCTAATTTTCTCCATTTCTAAACTGTTGGACCAACTTCTCCATCGCCACCTTATTAAGGACCAATATTCCTCACCACGTCATTATGGATTAACATTCTCTCACCTCAATATGTGCCAATACTCTCTGTCACTTCTTTATGGGCAAACACTCACCATCATCTCATTATGGAACAAATCTCCTCATAACTTTATTATAGCATATCACGCTTTCAACTCCATTATAATGGATCAACAAATCCAGCTTCCATTTAATAGGCCATCGCTTCCTATGTACTCTTAACAGATCATTGTTCTTATTATGAACCAATATCTCCGATCACCTGACAGTACGCCAACCTTCTCAGTAGCCTCATTATGGACAAACACCCCTGATTTTCCCATTATAAGCTGAAATTTTCGGTCTCCTCATAATGGGTTGCTTATTCTGACTCTGAGAACGGCCTACTCTTGTAGCCAACTCAAACAGGACCCACTTACTCATTACAGTGAACCAACACCCTGGCTCGGATCAACACTCCTAGCTATAGACATTATAGTCACTTATCCTGAACACTTATAAAATTGATAATCTTTCTCCATTATCTCACACTTCCACCATGGACCTCCACCTTCCATCATGAACCAAACTCTTCTATAATGGACAACTATATACCTTCCGCTTCATCGTAAACTAAGACTTTTAACCTTCTATAATCACCTAAAACTTATGACCTTCTCGTAAGGACTAACACTCGTCACTTCCTAATAATGGACAATATTGCCAGACACCTCATCCTGGACCAACAACCCTAACCTCTTCCCTAGGGGCAAACGTTCCATGCAACCTCATAAAGGACCAACGGTTCCAGTATTTTTGTAAGAGACTAACGTATTCTTATAATCAACATTTCCTGCCATTGTAATGATCCAACGTTCGAATCCACCTCATTTTGGAAAAGTAACCCAATCTTCTCATTGTTGACCAGAATACCCGACAACCTCAAACTGACTTAAATTGCCCTACCTGACTCCTAACATGGACATGCTACCATCTTTCTTCAGTATGAACATACAGCCTCCACTCTCCGATTGCAATGAAGCGAACCTCCTCATAATGAACTAACTTTTCATGCCATCTCGATCTTCAGACCATCTCAAAACAGATTGATGCTGAAGACCAGCTTTTACCCTACGTCTTCTTCTGAACTCTGAATACTGAGCGTGAATCAATACTCCCGACGCTCTTTTAACTGAACGATTCTCTCAGCGTTCTTACAATGAACATCGACTTTCATACACTGAACAAACGTCATCAAGCTCCTCGTAAAGGGTAACGACACAGACTTCCTCATTATAGACCAATACTTTCTACTTTCTTGTACAGAACAAAATCCCTCAGCCTTCATATAAAAGAAAATCTTTCTTGACTTTCTTACTGTGGACCAGCGCTATCCCGTCTTCCAGCCCCCTCCTCTTGGACATCTGTCTAGATATTATTCATATATGTAGATTGACCTTTCTTTATTCCCTCATAACGGTCAAACCCTTTGAGCATCCTCCTGATGGATCAGTACAACCAAACTTTTCTCAATGGGCCAAAACCATCCACCATCCTCTCACTGAACCATACCCTCTGACCAACGGTTCCTTTCACCTTGCGCTGGACATCGTTGCCATGCCTCTTCATTCTAGACCACCGCTTGTTCCTCATTGCGAGACCATGTCCCCGACGTGTCGATAGTAAGCCAGTGTTCTTATCCTACCTATGATGGACCAAAGCTCGTGGTATACCAATGCTCCTAACATTCCCATAGTAAATTAACGCTCCACACCTCTCCGTAGTATACCAACGCTACAGTATTCTCCGTAATAAACCAGTGCTTCACACCCCCTATTACTAAACCAGCGTTACATGTCTCATATCAAGTCAGTGTTCCAGACCTACCAGTGCTAGACTAACGATCCAGACCTCCCCGTAGTAAACTAGCACTTTAAACCTCCCACTAGTAAACCAGCGCTCTAGACCTCTTCATAGTAAATCAACTCTCCAAACCTTCCTGTAGTAAAACAACGCTCCACACCTTCTGGTAGTAAATCAGTGCTCTAGACCTCCTGGTAGTAAATAAACGCCCCAGGCCTCGTGGTAGTATAGCAACACCCCAGACCACCTAGTAGTAAGCCAGCTCCAGACCTCCTGGTGGTAAACCAAAGCGCCAGATCTTCTGATTACAAACCAGCGCTGCAGACTTCCTGATATTAAGCAAAACTCTAGACCTACTGGTAGCATAGCAATGCTCCAGATCCCTTAGTGGTAAAGTAATTCTCTAGGCCTTCTGGTAGTAATGCAACGCTCTAGGCCTCCTTGTAGTAAAGCAACGTTCCAGACCTCCCGGTAGTAAAGCAACGCTCTAGAACTCCTGGTAGTAAAGCAACGCTCCAGACCTCCTGGTAGTATCAAACGCTCCAGACCTCCCGGTAGTAAAGTAACACCCCAGACCTCCTGGTTGAAAAGCAACACTCTAAACATCCACATGACAGAACATCGTTCCAACCTTTCTGGTCTGATCAGCCATTCAGACCTGCTCACAACAGCACTGTCGACAACAGCGGTAAATCGCTGTAGCATTATCCCGTAAATGTAAAAAACTCTGTATTATATAAGCTCTTGCCTGAGGCCCTGCGCCGCCATGTCCTTTAAGCATTATTAAATTTTGTGCACTATTAGGCAGAATTAAAACATTCCTTCACGTTTAATTGTATCTAAAGAATGGCAGTCAGGTCGCGTCTGAACTAATCATGATACTGAATATAATTTTCGCAATATAAACACATTTACCATACTACTTAAAATCATTTTACTAATATCAGGTAATTCCTATACGCATTCCGCATATGTTGAATATCAAATATAAGAAGTCTGTCATGTGTAGACTTAAATGAATGCTAATGGACAAAATGAACTATGATGCGATTACAGCAGTTACATTGCTTTTGACAAAACTTCTGCTGGGAAAAGAATGAAAAGGCAACTTGTTCTGGAAAAAAGAATATTTTTCCTTTTTGTCTTGATTATTCGTCAGAGACAAGACAAAAGACTTGTTCTCCTTTGTCTCTCGACGTTAAATGGGACATCATTAAAAGGCTTTGATACCAAACTTTTTCTTTATAATAATATTCAATTTTCAGACTGAAGCACTGGACGGAGATGCAGGTGATGGAAAAAAAAAAAAAATGGGGCCACTGGATGTTGCATGAAGATGTAAGTCAGAGCTATCAGAGATGGCTGTCGTTAAAGATTAAAGCAGATTTTTGTACCCTTGGATCCTGTCTCCTGATCCTGACTTGGGGCAACTAAGCCACTAATTTTGAATGCGTGCTGTGAACTAAGCCTAATGTATAAGGCTGGAATTGATATGGCGGCCTTTGCTGGCCTAAACGGCCCGGAAAGTCAATGGATGGTAGCTTAAAACCTTGTCAAGGTTGGGAAGTACCGACTTAAGATGCTAAACGAAGCTATTGTAAGTTTAAGTTTAAAAGATGACCTTTGTTGGCCTTTTAAGGCCAAACCTTGGATACTGTCTTAGATCCTAAGATACTTGTCGTCTTTACTGTATACACCTAGGCATTGTTTTCCGTATTTTAATACATCATTGATAATCATTTCAAGGTCCTTTTCTTCTTTTGCTTCTAATAACGTTTTACCAAGCAATTTATATTTGTGATTGATATTTGTAGTGCCAAAGTGAATTACTTATCCCCCTGTCTACGTTCATATCCATTTGCCATGTCTCTGACTACTCCATCACTTTGTCTAAATCACTTTGAATCTTGAAGCAGTCTTCCTTGGAGTGGGCTGCATATCCTAATTTCATGTAGTCATCAAATTTAGTGATTCCGTTGGCGAGCCGTGTCTCCAGGTCTGTTGATGTAGATGACGAAAGTATGGTTCCAGGACTGAGCCTTGTGGTACCCAGCTTGTCACGTAAAGCCAGTCGGAGGCTTCCCCATTTGATAGCACACGTTGTCTCGTACGGGAGAACTAGTCCGCTATCCACATGTAGATTAGGTTCCCTATACCATAGGCTTTGATTTCATTCAGCAGTCTTTTTTTGTGGTACTTTTTTTAAGATTTTAAGGAAGTCTAATAACAAAACATTGTAGAATATTTTGGACTTACTACCGCTCCTGTTCTAAGGTCATTTGGGAAAGAGATCAGGCGTATCGGGCATGGAAAACCTTTCCTACCTCTGGCTCCCATTCAGCTTTTATCAATGCCCGTAATCGCTGCAAGCGAGTTATTCGTGAGGCGAAGCATTCCTTTATT
>JAYMFT010386256.1:0-20089 GCA_038088735.1 Panulirus argus | reverse complement strand
AACAAAATATATATATATATATATATATATATATATATATATATATATATATATATATATATATATAATACGTTTGCCAGCCAGCAAATAAAATTTTCGTCCGACCAAACATATTCCGCTTGTATCCTCGCTAATTACAGTTATTAAATGCAGGGAATTATTATATGCAAGTTAAGATTTCTAATTAGTTTCAATAAACCAAATCATAATTCGTTATATTTCTTTACCAATATTTTCAGAAAATGTTCGTGCAGATTCGTCACTTGTTTGTAAACACACACAATGGTCATGGTCAGAGTCATCATTATCATCATATCATAATCATAATTTCACCACCATCATTATCAAACACAATATTCGCCACCAATACCCTCACTATCTTAATCCTCGGCATCACCACCACCAAACACAAAATGATGTAAAAATCCAAAATGATTTTCTCTTCCTTAATCATACCGGACCATTTTCCGCACACCGAGCTTGGAGGCCCAGGCAGAATCTTTCCTAAACACTCGCGTATAAAATTCGCGGGAAAAGAACAGAGGTCTGTGAGGCTGTCAGGGCGCGTTTCGACCCAACGGGAATCATTATGAAGCATCATTTTTTCAAGTCGGATTGGGACGTTGTCTCATTTCCATTATCTATTTCCATACCGCCGTGATATGTCTAACTTTTTATGGCTGGAGATGAGGAAAATAAGATCTTAATAGTTGTTATATGAAGATGACTGTAAACCCTGAACTTATTAGTTTACTCCATAAATCTGTAAATCTACTTTATCAGCTAATGTTGAACGCTTAGACAATGTCGGCGCTCTTCAACTACTAGTAAAACATAAGCTTATTTCTTAGCATGTTAAGTCTTAAGATTTAACTATAAACAATTAAACCTAACTCGCTCTCTAAAGAACTCGATATCTAAACATATACCCAGTTTGAACATTTACATACGCATCACTTAACGCTTAAGGTAAGCTTAATAACTAGACCTAGTTCTCACTTAAAGCTCGCCCTCATCACTTACTCACACTTATCATTCACTCTTAAGCAGAGTCCTTAGTACTCGAAACTTACCTTCCCACTTAAGGTCAATTACCTTACACTGATTCGCCGGCCGCCCCGAGAACTGTGAAAATCAATCTTCGGACCAAAACTCGTTCTTCGGCAAAGTTCGAGCTCCGGTAGACATTGTATACTCCAGCAATCCAACATCACATGATGTATGCTCTTAGACCTTTGAGATCTGTCGAGGGAGTAACCGTCTTCCTCAAAGACGGCAACGTTCCAGCATCTCCCTCCTTGCATAAAACACTGTTCGGCGTCTCGACCCACTTTACTTAGCCTAAGCGGGAAACAACTGGCATTGGCTATTGGAAAATAATTGCTTCTTCTTTCCTAACGTCCTTCGAATCTTCACCGAGCAATTAGCTTTGGTAAGAAATCCTAGCAGGAAAGGATTTTGATTTTCAATTCATTTCTTTTTTCATTTCCAGGTCCAGGAAGACGCCACGGATCCATTTGAAAAAAAGAAAAAAGAGAATCCTGGTCACTTCCAACAACTATTACCTGAACCACATATTTCACGCCTTTATCACTTGTGTTATCTACAGGAAACCCATTCCAGGGAACGGAGTTATCAAGAGGTGGAGCCACTCTCCTAAAAGCTGCGATATCACGATAGGAAACTGTCCAGGCGCTGTTGAGGTATTTATCACAGAGGCACTTTATGTAATTCATATAAGGACTCTCTATTTCATTTTCTATTTATTTTAAGAGGTCAAACTTTTTGTTTTACAATAATTTGATTGAGGATCCATTATCTTTTATAGCTCTCTTAGCTGGCTTAACATTTCTCAACAGCCTAATCGTGCCTCAACTAAACCTCCGTAAAACAACGCGTGACTACACGATCTTGATCCTTTTGCCCAGCATGAATAACTGCCGTAACTTTAATCAGCTGGAAAGCGAACAGTGATTGGAGTTCAGAATCGTATTGATCTAATGGAGCGGCCGCCATTAAATGTCACTCAAGACAAAGGATAGAAAACTGAGACGCTTGTGATTTTCTGTGTGTGTCAAGCGCACTCGACGTCTCAAGAATGAGCTGTAAGAAGATACAAGGTTAGAGGAGTGTGGAAGACACTGTGGTTTTCCTTTACATGTTCCCATTGTGGTACCTTTTACAGTTACCTGAGAAAACGAGGTGTCACTCAGACCAATTTGTGCATCATATTTCACTGAAATATCAGAGGCTTAGAGGAGTGATCTGGACAGACGAACAATACTTTTATTATTCATATATTCAAATATTTACTTACTTTTGCAAACAGTGTAGAAGCAGATCAACCAAGAGGTCATAAACCATGTTCTTTTAAAATACAACAGCAGAATATAACCATTCAGATCACAGGCCTAAAACACAGTACAGCCTTCGCAAGATTCCTAAATGCTTAAAAAAAATCTTATATCCTTAAAGCGAATCTCTTCTGTCACGCGAATTATCATAAACCAAAAAGTGCAGCTGCAAGTGAGTGCCACACCTTATCATATGAAAATACAAGACAAAACCTAAAACAGATGCTCAGTCTACCTCGAGGCTTTGTAAAAACATGGGAAATTTTAAGAAAAATAAGTAATTCAGACACTCCCTCTCAGCAAGAGATAAATCTCAGCATGCAAGAGTAATTACGCTACCTAGAAAACCTTGTTAAAAGTTTGAATCTCCCTCCACTTGCTGGTACAGCAGGATGCAAATCATGCGATCTATTGGCTTAACCAGCGGGATCTGTGGTCGTTCCCTAAATGAAGAGCACTATATTCTAAAGTTATATTGGAATACTGATGAAGGAAAACATTTATCAATGATGCATAAAACCTTCATCAGATGTGAAACAGACTATGACATGTGTGTGCTTTTGCAAACATCACAGCCTTGAGGAGGCTGGACATGATGAAGATCAAGTCTCTCAGAATGTGCCGATGAGATTTGTGCTGCACACGGAGACACTGCAGAACGTGAAGAGGCACACACAGGATCCTTTGGGACCTGCATGCAGCCTTGCCTCTCTTTAGGGAAGAAATCCATAAATCGTCTGTGGTCCAGATTAATGGACCGACCTAAATTATCCACACAATGAAAAAGCATAATGGAACGCCTCCCTCAAGAACAGGTGGGCGGAGTCCCTAGACTCTTGAGAATGAAGCGTACATTTCTCAGCACACTGGCTCACGTAGTACATCACATAAACATCCACCATTCATGCTACCTACGCAACAGAACACAGACCTGGTAATCCCGCGCCCCACCGCACAACCAAGTCAGGTACAGATTAGATATCCATTTCCGATGACATAACAGAATTCAATGAAGAACGTATTGTAAGAAGACGACACTATAATTAACCGTGACAAATATTCCAAGAATGCAAGATGATACCGTCTGGAGATGGATGCTGCAGAAAGCAGACAAGTAAAAAGTGGGATGATACAGCTACAGAGACGTCATCCCTACATGTTACTGTGACTGGGGACAATGATGTAACATGACACGCAACCAATTTTCTTTATCAGAAGTCATGAGAGAATGGTCTTTCTATGTCACCCCCATATCTCGTTTCCATGTTTTCTGAAACTTCCATTTCAATATCGTCTTACACTCATCAAATGTTTTTATTGATTGGTTCCGTAGTTTACATTAAAAGTATACACTATACGCCATTACATGGGAAAGAAGGAAACTAGAAATATAACAGACGGAGTCCAAAGTCATCCCTGCCTGAACAAACCACACATAGACGTATACGCAGAATTGTCACCCTCCTTGACCTAAGGTCCAAACCAGCGGACGTGGCTGGCTTTCTGATCGCTGAAGGAGCACGAAAGTATCAGTCAACCTGCCTGTCTATATCTATCTATCTCCATATTCAAATTCATATTTAGATAGATGCGTAGACAGACAGACATATACATATTGGTAAAAGAGTCGTGTTTTGAAATACTTGATGTAATGGATGAGGTAGGGAGGGTGTCCAGCGGGGGCAATATCGAGGCGGATGCCTCCCTGACCCGCACTCCCACCTCACGCTACCCACACACACACACACACACACACACACACACACACACCTATCTCCACCCTCGCTGAGGCAAAAGGAAACCACTGAAGGGAGATGTACTCACCTGGAGGCAAGGGAGGGCTGAGACAAGGGAGAGCTGGAGAAACGGGAGGTGAGGTTGTTTAATGTTAGAGGAGGGGAAAAAAGGGAGAGCTGTGGAAATTCTGGGAAATGGGGGAGACGGAAGGAATGGAGAGGGTAACAATGAGGGTGGTGAGGGGAGGGCGGTGAGGGGAAAAGGGGAAAGGGGGAACTCAGGAAAGGAAAATAAATGCTTAATAACGTTTTTGTGAAGATTCCTTCCCCTCGTTCCTCAGAAGCTCGATAATGCTTGCCACCATAACTGTGCCTCCTGCTTTCACCAGCGCGGATTACCTCCCGTGCTGGGGCCGCAGCCCACACGCAGTCACGGTCTCTCCCGCCCTTACTTACGACCCAAGTAGAAGGTACATGATCACAGGATGGTATGCGAGCAGCGTTTGCCACACACTTCCCTCCCGCAGTACACTCATTTCCACCATCG
This sequence comes from Panulirus argus, assembly GCA_038088735.1. Classification (NCBI taxonomy): domain Eukaryota; kingdom Metazoa; phylum Arthropoda; class Malacostraca; order Decapoda; family Palinuridae; genus Panulirus; species Panulirus argus. Next base: position 15,452 of record JAYMFT010386256.1, on the reverse strand, counting down.
GTGTTATCCTACTACAGCAGCAGAGTCCTAGCTCCGTGTATACATGCTGGCTTTCCAAGGCTGCGTCTTCAGTCCTCCAGTAGAGCTGCGAATCTTACCCTCCTCTCCAGTTCCCCCTCCCCAACCTGCTTATAACAGCTTATTCTTACACCCTATTTACGCCGGTGAGGGCCAAGTGTGACCCGGGCTTGGCGGAGTGCTGCTGAGAGCCGTTATTTTACCACTGTTCTCCAGCCACACGTGAACTTCTGCCTCGCTGCCTCCTGCAGGTGTTTCCCAACTGAACTTCCTCCGGAGTCTGCCACGCACGACACCAGGCATACACAGGCCACATCATCCCGCTACTTCAGTCCATGACATTCTCGTCCCTCCCATAAACTTCGCTTTACACCGATGAGCTAACTCCCCCCCCCCCAACCCCTCACCCAAACTAACCTTCCCGTGTTTTAAAACAGGCAACCACGATCCCACTCGCCTGAAAAGGAGATTAACAAGGAGAACGCCGTTAGCCATAATCGCGGTGGGGACGCTTCCATTTACAGAAATTCTTAAAAGCTTGTACGATTTTAATGGCCTGTGGCGGTCGGGCGCTCTGAATTATTGCGTCAAGCCATCCAGGCCGGAGTTGGGATGGTGTGAATCTGTCATCGACTCACCAGGTAAAACACACACGCTTGTTCACTGAGGTCTGAACATCTAAGTATATGTCACTTTTGCCCTATTATTGTATCTTTTAATGGCTTCTGGTCTTCTTGTTCTGTTTTAATTTTATGTTGTCCCCAAGCCTGATCCAAGCTCACTGCTACTTATCAGAAATCTTCACGTGAAACGCCAGCTAACTTGCACTTCTAATCACCGCTATCATGAAACTTCTTTCTCACACTATGTTCTGGTAGTTTCATTAAGACACATAGCCCTTCACCACCTGGAATAGAACCATCCCGTCACATGACACAAATCATTTCCACCATAGAAAACAACTATCGACTCAAACCATAGACACACATCAATTCATCCCCGTAAAGTACGCCATACCACACCACACAAGAGAATATGACATCAACTCAGCGGGAAAACAACCACATCTTTACCTCCTCTGAGACGGGCATTCATCCCTACGCACTAAAGGAAACAGATGCGTTTTTACGCCGCACGAAAGTGACCAGTTCATCACACCTTGGAATACACTCACCTCCCTACGCCATATACAGGAGAAAAGAATTCCCTTTCTCCCAGAAAGAAAACGACGGGAGAGAAAAACCACCACCAGACCTCTCCAACGCCAATGACAATTACCATCTCCTCCACACACCAGAAAAGTACCGCCACTTGATACCAAAGTCTATTCACATTTTCAAAACACTGAATAAATAAAACCTCACCAATTCACACCACTGAGAACTGTCACACCACAGGATACTGTTACCCCGTCACACCACAGAAAACTGTTACCTTGTCACACCACAGAAAACTGTTACTCCACGGCACGATTTCTTTTTACTCTTTCACACCACAAAAAATGTGGTATTTCTTCAAGCCAGAAAAATTCATTACATCTTCCACTATCTCTTCACACCGGAGAAAAAAATCCTCATCTCTTTACACTACAAAATATAAGGTTATTTTTGCCCTTTCACCACAGATAACGGCACCTCTTCACCGTACAGAGAATAACCATTTCCTCAAACTACAACAAATTATTTTCTCTTCAAGCCTTAGAAATGATCGCCTTTTAATACCCTTGAAATCTACCATGACTCCCACCACAGAAAACAACCACCCCTCCCCACTAAAGAAAACGACTGCATACCTCTTCCCACTACAGAAAACGGGTAACTATTGCTCCCGCGGACAAGGACTAACTCCTTCCACGATTTTGATAAGAATCCAGTCATGGGTAAAATATCTCATCGAATCCTTGCGGGGGAGGGAGGAGAGAAATAGTAATTAGCACAATTTCATGCATGTCGTAGAAGGAGGAGATCTATCCCCTCCTGTGTTAGGGCCTTATAAAAGTAGGAACAGAAGAGGGAGCCAAGCGAGGATATATCTCTTCCCACTCAAAAGCTCAGTCATCAGTTTCTGATGCCACATCGCTAATACGGGAGACGCGAACTGCTATAAAGACAAGAAAAAAAGAAAAAAAAGGTAATTGTAAGGGATTACTTATCAAGGATACAGCTTGCGCTTAGAAGTTCCCAGCACGGTGATGCTCCACACCAGGACTAGTAATGTGTATGGTCACAACCAGACGACGAAGGCCGTCAAGATCCAGGATGGATGTTGTGTTGCTTATGCTACCATCATTAACCTCCACCCTCCCTCCCTCCCTCCCGCTTTAACCAGCCTCTCAAGTGACTAAAATTGATGATGATTTTAACATTTCATTCAAATGATGAAGTGCACTGAATATCACGTGCCTAGCGCCCTAGTACAATAACATCACCGAAGAGCGAGGACATGGCCGAGCACAATGAGGTTCCTTAATGTGTAAAGGAAATCGGTGGAAGTAGCAACTACGTCATCAATATTGTTTACGAGGTCTGTGTAGCAAGGGAGGCCAGCAGGTGGGGGGAAGAGGGGGTGAAGGGTTTCCATCACGCAATCTTCTGCCTCCAAAAATTCTATTCCATTTTGAAAGCCGGAGTGATTTACTTCAGTCAGTCTGAATCTTATTTGTGCACCAAATATGATGACAAAACTAATAAAAGTGTTTTATGCACACAAACCTCACTCGCTGTGTTTTTCCAACTAATAAAATTACTTTTCAAATGACAAAAGTTACAATATTTGTGGGTGTGCGCGGACCATAACAGTTTTCTCTTGCAGAAATAATGGACAAACTTCTGATACAATAATAAATAAGTCATACTAATGCATTTTGTCTCTTTTACGAGAGCAACATGGAAAAACTGTCAAGTTTTATCACTCACACCTCGCCCTCTATGCCTCTCACTACCTGGCTACTGTCGTGTTCCACTGTATTTCCTCAAGCATTTAACACGCACACGCGTTTATATACAACAGCTTTACCTTGTCATTTCTCGTTTGGGCCAACGAGTGAGTATTCCGGAGTGTGGAGGGGGTGTTGGTGCTGTTGCTATAGCCATCACTTACCCTGCAGGTGGGATGGACTCAACAGTATACTACACTGCTCTTGTTATGTGATCCGGAGGCCACAGATCACCTGAGGCTGATGTGGGACACGGTGCTGAATATACGTTAGATATTACCAGCCACGAGACTTCGCGTGGAACAGATTAGGTTAGGCTAAAGTTCTTTGAGGGGGGGGTAGGAGAGTGAGGATACACGGGAACGAGGAGTGAGAGAGAAAAGAATGAGGAAACAGTAGGAGGGAAAGGCAGAGGCTGAAAAGTGAGGTTGCAGTGAGTGGAGGGGGAGAGGCAAAAGTGTAAGGACATACGGAGGGAGGAGGAGAAGTAGTAGGAGAGTAAAGACACACGAGGGGAAAGGCAACATAGTGAGAACATATGAGAGGAGGGGAAAAGGCAGGAGAGTTTGGACTTACGAGGGGAGGATGAGAAGGTAGCTGCATGCGAGAAAGGAAACAATGTTAGGCTTTTTAGCTGGAAATATTAACCATAAAATGGAGGACAAAATACTCACTGTTTAAAATGCCCTGGACAGAACCTGGCTGGAATACGCTGTTCAGTTCTGGTCAATATACTTGATCAAAGACGAAGAAACTAGAACGAATGCAGAGAAGACCGGCAAAACTAATTGTTCTCTCAAAAAAGGCATACACCTCAAGATATAATTTCGTAAACATTACATACAACTTCTTCACAATGGACAGGTCCAAATGACCAAAAATAAAGACATAACATTAAAAGGACGGAAATGTAAAGAAAACGTGTACAAACTTTTTCAGCTTTGGAGTCGTAGAACATGGAAATAAATTACCAACAGATTGCTAAATGCAAAAACAATCGATTGAATCACGGGAGGGCAAGTTCTTCACTGATATCAGTTATCAGTAAATAAGCCAGCTCAAGAGAGAAAAGATAACATATTTCAACATCTTTCAAGCAAAGCTGTTTACATAGAATTATATGTACTAGCCTATCCAAGATGAATAGTAAGTCTTTTCACATTAACACCATTGTTAATAATTTTTCCAACAGTTTTATTCTTGTGGACTTTCAAACCCCATCTATCTTACTAATTACAAAAAAAAAAAATCATTATTTTCAAATGTTCAAGAACCATGAGGACTCCCAGTATCTCTGCTCCCCATGTTCACCTGTCGGTCGTATAAAAAAGTATGGAGGCAGCATTTGATTGATTTGACTATTTCTCCGTAATCACTGGATTAATGAAATTTCTGTCACGGTAGGGGAAAAAAAAAAGTTAAATTAACAGCGTGTCCGACCCGTGCCTGTACCTGTAAACATGATCATTAATCAAGTTATCCCCATGTGTCTGACGTTTTGTAAATAATTAATTCGCTAATTCACAACATCACAGCTAACCCAGTAAGGTCAGATGCAATGACGGCTCTCAATTTTTTTTTTTATTTATTTCTTTTTTGACGCGCGGGGCATAGCCTATCATCAATCGTGTCTCCGCCAGCCATAAAAACTGGCCCCAGTCGATGACAAAACAAAACCCGGATATAATAACCTCGGCAACCGTCACTGCCCGCTTCTTCACCTACTACTACCACCACCACCACCACCACTTCTTTTTCCCCTTGATATTAACAAATTAATTTGTCCTCATGATGAACAGCCGATTCCATCCTCCCCCAACTGGTGTGAACAACTGAATTCTTTTTTCCCACCAGGATGAAAAATTAGATTATTCCCCTCGGGTGAACATATTACGTTTTCCCGGGATGGACCGCTGAATCCTCTCTTGGACAAACAAATTATTTTTGTTTTTTTACCAGGATCAAAACATGAATTCCTCCTAGGGTACCAGTGAATTTTTCCCGGAGAAATATCAACCCGATTGCTTTTAGGGTACTTCACATGAATTACTCGCAGGATAATTAAAGCTATTTTATTCTGATCACATGATTACTTTTTCCTCTCAGAATAGCTCTAGATGCTAAGATAAAGGTAGACAATAGTTCTCCTATCATCAGTTCCTCTCTGCGTACAGCAATGGAAGATGAAGAGGAAGGAGACGAACGACACCTCTAGAGAAAGTCCTAACTTGAAACCTTGTGTTCCTACTTCTGGGACGTTAATACATGAGAATAATAATTCCTGTCCCTCCCTCCCATTATCAACCCTTAGTAGTCTCCCACAACACGAGACACGTAATCTTCTTACTCCCCTACCAAAATATATATATATATATATATATATATATATATATATATATATATATATATAACGTGTGTATTTATATGTATAAACATATCCGCACAATTATCACGCAATGGAATTAATTGTACTTTTACCAACATACTAATGAACCCCAACGTAAATGACTTATTTACATTTCGGGAAACTATATTTAGAAAATCCAAAGCCAAATTTTAATAAAAATCTCCAATTCAAATAACTGTCAAGTGAAATTCCTAACATTAAAACGTTACAGAAAGTGCAAACAGTTACGAAAACGGGTGGGAAAACTTGATGATTATAGCCAATCTTTGTCGACTGTTTTCTCCAAAGTTAAAAAGCTTAAGTAATTCAATATTTGATGGGCATGGGGGGACCTCTCTCTCTGTCTATCCCTCTCTCTACACAGCATCCAGGAGCATTGACGCGTGTCTCAGTCAGGTAAGTTTGATGGTTCTTTCTCTGTGTAAAATGGGACGTGAGATTTCAGATTGGCAACTTTTATCTGTACAATCTGCAAGTAGTCTCATCTCATCCTCTTGTCAGCCAGCGGTATTGTCGGCTTATCTCTCATGCTTCCGTTACATCATAGTGGTTCACACAGCATCCGAACACATTCAAAAATATTATACCGTTATTGGTGGCAATCATCGAGCTCATCTCTCAAAGATTATGCCCCGATCAAGTCGAAATCCAGAATGATGCAATAGTTTCGTCATTTAACTCCAGGCGGTAAAATAGGCTATGCCAACGTAGAGCTAAATTCTAAATGACTTTTGTCCAGTTACTTACGCGCGTCTATTGCCTACTATAGTAAACTATGGAGAAGGGAGAAGGGGAACAGAGTAGCGCGCCATCATACACCACCAACCTAAGCAACAGAGTTCCTTTGTAAGTTGTCACTTGTGCGTTGGGTAGCCGGTTGGAGTTGCGTGCATGTCATCCCGCAGTTCGATCTTAATCTTGTACTGGAGCAGCTTGGGTCCCTCGCTTTCTCTTCACTCTCGGTCAGATCCGGAAATGGACGAGCGACTGTATGGAGACCGCTTTTGGCTTCAGGGAGCTTGCGGGCATGTAGTGTGGAGTCTGGGAGCGAGCTGACTACAGAACTTAATACTGTGGAGAGTGGGGGGCGAGTGTTAAGCGCTGGTTTCTCCTGTGCCCGAATGGACAGTCATACTCTATACTGACGACATTTAAAATGTCGGAGTGCAACTGTGTCTGGGCCTTCACGGCTGTAATTTGACAAGTTCTTCAACACAGGGTACGCTGTACTCCCAAGTGTATAACATATGTGTCTGTGTTATCATCATGCACGATCACCAACCGAGACAATTCATGTCATCAGTTCTTCGCCCCACAATGTAAGGTATACAATGCCTCATCCTTACGATCTTATTTAATCAAATTAAAATCATTAAAAGATTTAATGATGTCCACTTACACACCCAACTGGAATAATCCTATTAGATGGTGTGGTTAATGATACCACGTCCTTTGTTCTCGAAACGAATTTTATATTTATTCGGATTCTGAATATTCTCGAGAGATCTTGGATATGGGCTTTTCATGATTCGTCAGGGTCGCGTACAAGGCTTCTACGTAGACCTAGGTAGTGGGTTTTAATTATGATCAGTCGTCAATACCTGTTGCAACACCGTCTAGCACTGATGAACCAAGCCAGTAGCGTAAACACAGGTGTCAGAAGAATGGATAATATTACATCTTCTCCATCTCCGTCTCTCAGTTCCTTTTATTCGGTTTACGATGTTCTGAGCGTTTTGCGCGTCCTTCCAGCTAGCTTGCCCGCTTCTTGGTTAATCTGATAATTCAACTCTTTTCTTCCACTTTTTCATCTCATCACAACTTCTCTGAAATTTATCAGCCATTTCTGACCCAGTTTCTTGGACCACAATCAGCGTGTCACATCTGCTGCAGTCCAGCAAAATATACATACATTCTTCACAAAGTCCCATACACATATGTATACATACACCTAAAGTAAACAGACACCAATATCTACTGAGGAAAAAAAATTTCAAGATCCCGTTCGGACGGCTAATCCTCGGGCCAATTACGTACATAAATCTTAATGACGAGCCAATTACAACCCCTTCTGATGGTCAGACACGCCGGATTATGGAGGTGAATCCCTTTCTGGTCAGGCCAGTCAGCGGATTGCTAATCTGTCGCCAATCACAGTAATTAGATTACGGTATTATATTTGCGTTGTGTGGTGTGTGTGTGTGTGTGGCGGATGGTGTCTGGCTGAGGGATATCGCGGTGGTGCTGCCGCTGAGAGACTGGTGGTGGTGTGTGGCTGAGGCCAATCGTGGTGGTATACTTAAAGGACCCTTGTTGAGCCAGGTGATTATGACACTGCTCAGCGTGTATCCAGAGGCGAAAAGCTGAACACCGCTGCGTTGCAAGGTCACCAGGTGAGCAAGGTGAAATAGATAAGTCAAAAAAGAATTCAGAAACGTGGAAATCTGTGGGGTTAGAACACCTAAACTGCCATGAATGGCTAAGAGATGGAACTCATGCGTCGCAGAAAACAAGTCAGAAATTGAATGTTTTCGAACTCCAAGCTTTCGCATATGGAGAGAAACAAATGAAGTCTGCTAGCATTCCTGGTGATGCTTTGAAAAAGATGCCGAATGTGAGTCTCCTGCAAGAGAGATGGAGAAGCAAATCAGAGATCTGCCCGGTGAAATACGAAACACTTCTGGAGTAATGATCCAAGCCTTCAAGAAAAGAAAAGAAAGATGGATGGTGACATACCAGATCAACTCAAGAGGTGATGATAACTAAAGAAACATCTTACGACGGATGAAATCAGTTCGACATGTAATGTGTGCCCAGCGATAACTCAGGCAAAACCTCGACGTTCTCTCTCTCTCTCTCTCTCTCTCTCTCTCTCTCTCTCTCTCTCTCAGTCCAGTACAGGTAGAGAGCGCCACGCTGGTGGGTCCCCGGGTGGGTGGGTGTTACACACGCTCCCGGTAACAACAATCATCACGGTAAAGTTGTGGCAGTGTTCAGCATCACAATACTAAATCCTACTTAATGAAGGGTTAATGGGAGTGCGTGTATTGTTTAACGATCCCGAGACCATTGTCTGCCTCTAATGACCTCTGGTTTGTAACTCCCCCGTCACTCTCCTTGTACTCTCTCCCTCCCCTTGTACTCTCCCCACTACTTTCCCCCTTTTTTTCCGATTTCTATCCTCCTCTTTACTCTGCCTCTTCTTATTACTCTTAATTTTTTTATTTTTCCTTAATAGGCCAAATAACCAACCTGTGGTCAGCAGTGAGCGCTACGCGCCAGCTCTGCCTTTAGGCATAAAGTTGTCGTATGCACTAAGCAAGGAACCCTCCGTTCCTTCTCTCCCTTCCTCTCTCTCTCTCTCTCTCTCTCTCTCTCTCTCTCTACTGCTCTCCCTTCTATACTTTCCTCCTCCTCCTGCAACCCTTCCTCTCAACTTTCCCTCCCTCTACCACTCTCCTTCTCAACTTTGCCGCCCTCCCTCTAGTTTCCCAATCCTCGCTGTTCACCTTTTATAAACTAAATCCCAGAGCCAACTCTCCTCTCTGCTTCTGCCTCTCCCCTTCCCTTACATTACTCTCCTCATCTCCGTCTGTGCCACCACCACCTCCCCCCCTCCCCCCACTCATCCACGAGGTTTATAAAGGTAACGATGCAAGGCACTAGATTAATTCGATGAAAGTTTTATAATCCGCGTGGCGTCATCCTGGACGTGAAGATCGTGGTGTTGATCCGTGACTGACGTCATGTGAGCCATGGTAAGGGATACGTGACGTCATGAGCCAGGTGTGCATAGCCGTTTGCACGGTGAATGTTTAGCGGTCCAGGCAGCCTGAACGCGTCTGACTGAAGACATGAAAATAAGGTAAGTGAAGGGGAAGATATGAGGAGTAAGGGAACGAGACCAGAGCCATAGTCAGCTGTGGTTCTGGTCTAGGGAAGCTAAGGCAAGACTCACGGAACACCACACCTGCCGTGGGAGGGCTCTGTACCATAGACCGTGGGAGCCAGACAGTCAGGAACCAACCCGTAAATCATGTTGGGAGACGAGCATTTCCACTCGTTCATCAACTTCCAGATAAAAGACACGGTGTTGACAGGAAGGATGAAGATATTCATTACCAGCCTTCACGTGGTCATAGAGTAGGCCTGTGTTACTTTGTTTAGTGTTTGCTCTAAACACACACACACCAACTCTTCCAATGTTGTGAGTTTACCACACAACAACTCATCCAAAATAAAAGGCAATGAGGTTTCTCGATTCTGAAGGACGGTGACTCATGCAGAACACCTTCACTCAAGTTTGAGACTCGACAGACAATCTAAACTAATTTTTTTCCAAAGAGTCTTTCAATTCTGAATAAGATGCATATCCTGATTTATACAGATACATCTATCGGTGTTACATGAAAGAGGTTACGCCGCAAGTGAAAAGATACCTTCGGCGTGGTTATATACTGCTCAGTCTCGGCAAAGAACTTCTCACTTCAAAGCAGTCTACATTTCCCTGCTACTGGAAGTAGTGCAGCCTTGGTTTGCAGGAGCATTTAGGCAAGTCTTGGACAACACTAGCGCTCTTTCACAGAAATTAGTTCTACGGTAATTATACATAAGATAAATATACATATATCAAAAAAGTCCATTTTCTGCAAAAATGTATTTATGTAAAATAACGTACCAGAGGATACGTATACATAACGTTCACTCCCTCCTAAAGATGAGAGATAAGATGAGCAAATCTCTCATCATTCCAACTCGCTCTGCTCCTGCCCAGCTTCCTTTGTCTGTGACCACCGCTGTTACGAGAGAGAGAGAGAGAGAGAGAGAGGGGGGGGGAGAGAGAGAGAGAGAGAGAGAGACCTACTAACGAGACCATAGGTCACCCATGTCTGAGCCCCCACATCCGGACTACCAGCCTCCCGCGCCACATACTGGTATACAATATTCAGGCCCAGGTCTTCCAACATATAACACACAGAGTTACATAGAAGAAAACACCATGAACTCCTCGTGGTGCTGTACACTACGGTAACTAAATCGAGTTTTCCAGCAATCGTGGACCTTTTTTTTTTTTTAATGATTTGGGCGTTTTCCTCTTCTCAATAATGTGAAGCCAAGAGAGGGACGAACCTCTCTTTCTCTCTCCTCTCTCTCTCTCTCTCTCTCCTTTATTCTCGGGGGAAAATTACAAGTTTCATACTTCGGAAATTCTGGTCATTATTTCTCAACCCAGCATACACTGGGATATATATTAGCCACTTTACATGTTAAGTAGTGTATGCGATCTTATATATAAAAAAAGATACACCAGGAACATCATCTTGTATATAATGTATCAGCAACTCATGTAGTACCTCCACCATATCACGATCTGTTGTTGCTATTTTACGTTCCTGTTCCCGGGTTTAGCTTTTATATTCCACAGAGCCTTTGGCTCACTAAACTCCCTCCATCTAAGGCCTTGGGTTGAGCCGTCAAAAGCCGTATCATCCACCCACATGAGAGCAGAAATAGAATTATAAATCCGACTCAATTCTTTTTAGCATAAACGCGAATGAAAATGGCAAAAGAACCCAAAAATATTAGTGAAAAAGCAAATGAAAATTATATAATACATACCAGTCTGACAGAAGCGTCGCTTAATGAAAGAATAAATTAGGTAGACGCGGAACGAACAGACTCTGAGTAAACAACGAGTTTGAAGGAAAGACAATAACTGAAAATGAAACAGGATATGTGAACCAATACCGGTGAGCATAATAGACAAAACCAACCAAGACTTGAATGCAAGAGTTCAATTAAGATAATACCTTGGAAAATATAAAAAAGTATATGAAACAAAATATACGAGAGTCCAGCTTATAAGCCAGAAATAAGTGAAAAAAAAAAACGCATCAGAAAGCTACAAAAACATTTAAAAGAAAACTTTATGCATGGCTGATGTCAGTTCCAGACAGTAAACGTGGTGTCATTCATCATGCAAGACGTGCGGCGAGCGGTACGCGGTAGCGCCCTAGCCTCACACTAATCCTGTCATAGATACAGTCCTAGGTAGGTACTCTCTCTCGAAGCATCTAGGCTTCTCCTCCGAACAGATGTTGTGATACTGCATATTAAAAATTAGACTGCTTTTATTTCTTTTGAATATCTTGCTTTCTGACAAAAGAAAATCAAACATATCATGCAACATGCTAGCAAGGGTTGCCATAACATAATTACCATGAAACCTTTACAGTATATCAAATAAGTTCATTTTTCTCTCTTACGAAAAAAGAAAAACGATATTTTTGTCACTAGGTAATTGCAGTCTGATTTAATTTTCTGTGCTATATAAGGCATGGGTTCTCCGCCCCGTGATATTATCGCTAGACTGGAGACGTGAACCCTGGAACAGTCGCTAGAGATGAAAAATTCGCCGTTTTCTACCAGCACACACGATACGTTTCTGGGTAACAAAAACTTGCATTTTTAAGTGAGGTCAGGAGCTTTTCCTGCGTTTTGAGGAACAAACTCTTGAATAATGAATCCTATCGCAGGCTCGCCCTCCTTATATATCACAGAGGTATGGCAGGATGATAAAATTTTCAGCTGGTTGGCGTTTGTTTGTATATATATATATATATATATATATATATATATATTCAATCAGGGAAGCTGAACTGAAGATCTTGTGATATTGCAACTCAGAAAAAAGTTTGATATAATCAATCAACAGGAACATTAGCTTTTTCTTTTGAAAAAAAGTATAATCTTTCCCTGGCTACTGTTGAACATAAAGTTCCTCATTTCGAACAAGCTTACCACTGAATAAACTAACGACCTGCCCAACAAGACAAAAGACAGAGGAAAAAGGGCGCATCTGAACATCTAGTAATTTACAAATTTTGGACTCTACTAACTCTGATTTGGACCTGCGTACTTGGAAGTTTGTGGGTTTTGAGGGAGACACCGCTCTACATGATTACTTGCCTTCTACTAATACTGAGCTATTACATTAAGGTTCTTTTCAAGCTTTTGTCCCTATCCCTAACCGTTCGATGTTCAAGCAACAGGTGGTTTTACTAACACCGCTGCCAGAGATAAATCAATTTATTGGTTATTCGTATTACATAAATTATTCATTACACTTGTCAGGCTTTACACTCTTGTCAATCAATTGTATGGAAGGGTGGTATACCAGTGTTCACCACAGTATCATTATTAATTGTCAGTTCTTGACAACTGATAAAACCGCCTCTACTCTCTACTTACAGATGTGTGTGTGTGTGTGTGTGTGTGTAGAAAGACAGATAGCGAGTGCTTGCTCTTCCGAAAAGGCAGGCCAAGCGAGTATCTCTCACCGCATAAAACTCTAAAGTTACGAAAATAGTCACATAAGTTATGTGTTAGTAAGTGTTACGTGTGAGATGGAGAGACTATATATTTGTGGACTGAATGCCAGCAACCCATGTATAGGAGAGGCAGAGAGAAAAGGGAGCAACTTGGGCCAAAGGAGTGAAACTTGAAAGCCAGCGAAGTGCTGGCTCACTGCGCAGCTGTCACTAAACCCTCCTGATACAGAGGCAGGCAGAACCGGTAATGTACCTCACCGGTCGGAGAGACAGAGTATGTGAGAAAGGACAATGAAGAGGGCGACTGTAAATCGCCACATAACCCGGCACTTTGAAACACAGTGCATCACATATTTTCAAAACCAGTTAGCTCACATTCCATACAAAGTACATTTCATTCCTGGAACTAGGAGGTGAATGTCCCGTACTTGTTATCAAAAAAGTACTCTGATAAGACATTCAGATTACAGACATCATTCTAGCATATATCAGATCCCCTCAGACATCATTCCTAATTCATGACGTAAAGAACCTTCACCAGATGCTAACATATTAGAGACTTCATAAAATCACGTGGAAATCCTTGTAACTGACGTCAACATCTCGAGACATCAGAGGAATCAAATCCGTGAATTCAGTGAAGGCAGTTGACGTCAACTCTCTGTGTGGCAGGTAGCACCCAACCCAGCAACCCCTAGGCACACGCCGCCCGGACCCCTCACCAAGTGAGGCCGTACAAGTATTTTCATCAGCGTTAATCATCCGAGACGACACGGCGCTCCGGGCGCAACCACAATGTTTGCAACTCCGGAGGCAATACGACGCTCAAACTCCCACTGAGGAAAACGAGGTTAATACACCAGGCGTAATACGACACTAACACTTCTTGGGCAATACGACGCTTGCAATCAAAGGCCAGCACAAAAGAGACTTCATCTGTGGAAGGGGGGAGGGGGCATTACGACAGGGGAAGGGGGGGATACAGGAGCATTAGGGGGAGGAAGGCTATTAGCTCTACTCAATGCAAAGATCCACCTCTCAGATGTATCAGTGTAGAAGACGACCCCTTGCTGAGGACGTTATTATACTATCGTCAGTGTATTTACATTTTTGGCTAAAAGCGTTTCGTAGTTATATATATATATATATATATATATATATATATATATATATACAAAACATCCTACGACACGGGCAGTGGTATCGCTACACGCTTCCACATAAAGACCGGGAGTGGTAACAAATCAGAGCTTTGTGCCACCATCAACTGACCAGAACTGGTTACACACCGTCAGTTTTACGGGCACCATAACAGATTTGAAATATTAACCCTGAGGGCTGGTCCCAGCTGCCGCCGAGACTCGTGGTTCCCAGCACCGACCACTGGTTCCCGAGAGGGTGTGAACGTTTCCTTTTTGAAAGGCTTTACTGAAAATCTTCGCCTACAGGTTTTCATGACGTTAAAATTCACGCAGTTAAGCGATTACCTAATTAAGGCTTGACCCTAATATTCATCGAAATCAAGCGAAAGAAAATTAGCTTTGTCTTTAACCATCTTATTGTGTTAAGTCATTATGAATGTGACAGATAAATATTTTTTCCTCCTAAGATCCTAGTTTAAAACTTAGAGAAAAGTGTCTGCAAAAATAGTCTTATAAGCGTAGACTCTCGAGCGACGTATTTGAAAACAGGAGCGAGTACGCGCTCGCAAAGAGGCCATGACAGATGGCACGTCGGACGGTTCTGGACGGGACAAAGCTTTTCGCCGTAAGCTGGTGTGTCTCCGCCGACCTAGACTCCAATATACTGCCGAAAACATTTCGCATTCACCACCTTGCCTGGAAGTGGGGAAACTGGATAGTGTACCCGCAGACGGTTGTGAGTAACGCTACTTCAAAAGCACTCCCGAGGAAAACTTCAGGGAAAAATTTCTGGCGTTTCTAGGAGAAGGATCTAAAGATGGCAATGCTGCTTTCGGCTTTCTCGGTAAAAGGAGGAGTTCTTCGGCACCGCACAACTTACGTTGGCAGATTTTGTCAACTGATGTGAAATCTCACGTTTTTCACGCCTGCATCAGCCACAACTAGTGTATGTTTCCATATGATTTAGACTGGTAACGGATGTCGGACGGCCATATTGGGCTTTGCATTTTTTTTCTTCTATTCCATTAAATCCCATCACAACAAAAAATGCGTTCATGTGTTAATCGACGTCGTGATAGAAAACAAAATTTCAAGACCGAAAATAATCTCTCTTCCCATTACCATCTCTCTGGTCGATGCCTTCATGCATTTTTTTTTTTTTGTTTTTCACTACTGTGTTTGAGCGAACATTTTCGCACAGCCTGTGAGCCAGCAACGGACGGACGGACGGACGACCCGGCAGCACTCTTTGAAGTTACATTATTCTCAAAATCATCTCAACCACTTCTCACCTTCAGTTGTCATCATGTAACCAGGAATCGTCACAATATATCTTCCAGGAGAGACTACGTTTTGGGAGACAGGCCATTGGTAACGACAATCAGTTTTGCATGTCCAGTTTTCTGCAGGGCGGAACATTAACGAGCACCAAAGGGGAAAAGTTGAAAATAAAACCAAGTAAATTTGTGCTTCCATTTGGTGTTCACGGTACACTTGTCTCACAAGCACCGGTGCTTTTATTGTGTCACCATTTTAACTCCTTTGTGAGACACTATATATATATATATATATATATATATATATATATATATATATATATATATATATATATATATATA
>JAYMFT010386245.1:0-20089 GCA_038088735.1 Panulirus argus | reverse complement strand
GCTGGAAATCCTCCCCTCCTGTTTTCACTTTTCCAAAAGAAGGAACAGAGAAGGGGGCCAAGTGAGGATTTTTTCCTGTAAGGCTTAATCATCTGTTCTTAACACTACCTCGCAAATGCGGGAAACAGCGAATATGTATGAAAAAATAAATTATTATTATTACTTTCTTCTTGCACCTGGGATCTGTAGTCTGTAGCAAAAACTGAGTTACCAGTTACACACATTATTTTATTATTATTATTATTATTATTATTATTACTTTCTTCTTGCTCCAGGGATCTGTAGTCTGTAGCAAAAAACTGAGTTAGTTACACATATTATTGTTATTACTTTCTTCTTGCACCTGGGCTCTGTAGTCAGTAGAAAGGAATTGATGGACTCTTTAAGAGTGAGAAGCTCCTTAACAAGATTGTATTTCTTTGTATTTCTTTTTGTCCACAGATGATATAATTTTGCTAGAGATGACTCTTCACTTTAGTGTAATCTCATGCAGGCAGTCTAATAACCCTATTTCTTTTATAAAATGGTTTTATGGACCTCTGTGGTGTACTGATTTGTGTTGCGAACCATGATGTATTCACAGACCTTACAGGGTCAAGCGCATAGTTTCCAAATCTGGTTAGGGCACTCAGTCCATAGTCATCTTGGCTGTTCATCCTCCCCAAGGGGTTGGTCGATAGTGGATACCTTGCTTTGCTAGGGTATATACTTATATGTGGCATTAATGAGATGGCCTTGAATGGGACATTCAGTTTGCCCATGTCATCTTAGTTAGAGAAAAAGAAAAAACTGATGTGGCTCATAGCTTGAAGAGATTTCTAGTTTTGGCAGTAGAACTTCATATAGCTGATTTTGATTTTATCCAAACAATATTTCTCACCATTCCTGTTTCACTCTAGTAACTATGCAGTACTTCATGCAACATAAGTGCTTTTTGGAACACCTATTTCATACTAGTTCATATCCTCCAAACTCTTCTATTCAGGACTTTATATTCAGTTTTCTTTGTACTTTATATGTTGCTATTTACTGGCAGATTCCCCCCCCCCATATTTGCCATTCCCCATGTTAGCGAGGTAGTATTTAAGAACAGAGGGCTGAGTAATAGAGGAAAAAGCCCTCACTTGGCCCCCTCTTCTGTTCCTTCTTTTGGAAAAGTAAAGACTGGAGGGGAGGATTTCCAATCCCCTGCTCCCACCCCTTTAAGTCACCTTCTGTGACACTCGGGGAATACTAGGTAAGTATTCTTTCTCTTGTATCCCCTGGGATAACTTTTCTTTTTGTTTCATTAGATTTCCCAAATCTTCATTCCATTTTCTGCACCTTTATCCACAACCTTTACACACTTTATGACACACCTTGACAGCTTCTGATAAATGCATTCTAAAAGGTTTACACTTAACTACTCTTGGAAGTTAAGTTTCTCCCATCCATTCCTTAAACTCTCACACTTGAAGTTAAAAGCTACAAATTAAATTTGAAGGAAAGGAGATGGAAATTGATATTGAAAACAAGTTACCAGAGCAGTGATACCATGAAAAAGAATTGAAGAAATATATTCAGACTATTTTGTTTGGTTTTTAATGTTTGTTTTCTGTGTGGTAGTGTGGCGCACTTTATTCTGCCCTTTATGATAAAACACTAATAAGCCATAAATATAGCAAAAACTGGGCCAAGATAGTTTAGGGGAATGGTTATGAGAGGGAGGGTAGAATGGAGGAACTCATGAAATTGATAAAACTAAAGTAGTTGAAGGGCCATTGTAGATCACTTTGCTGTATATTCTGTCTATATATCTATATCTCTGATGCCCGATCCTTTTGGAGCTCCCTCAAGGGAATGGCCATAACAAAGCTTTTGACAGGGTGTGGCATTAAGGTCTCATCTCAGAGCTCCCCTCTTTTGGCTTCTCTTCCTCACTTTGTTCCCTCACATTTGGCTTCGTCTCTGGCTGATCTGTGTCCATGGTTGTTGATGGGGCAGCCTCTCCCCCTTTCTCCATCACTAGCAGTGTCCCTCAAGGTTCTGTCCTTTCTCATATACATGCTTTTTCTTCTTTTTATCATTGATTTTCTTCCACATATAACAAAATGCACTCATGTTCTGATGACTTAACACTGCATTACACCACATCCTTCAATTCTGCACCTTCTTCTCTCACTTGATCTGCATCTTGTCTGTGCATAACTTCCTCATTAGACACAGACAGGATATTTCAGTGGGTTAGACAAAATCTGGTCAAGTTTAATGCTTCCAAGACCCAGTTTCTGTCCATCACAGTCAAAAATTCATCACAACTTTCCCCTCTTCTTTGGGAGTTCTGTAATTCCATCTCTTGACTCAATGAACTTACTTGGAATTGCTTTAACATCAACTATAGTCATGGAAACCCCCATATTATGAAAACAACTGTCTGCCTCTAAGAAACAGGGAGTCCCGTTGAGATTTAGAAATTTCTTTTCTGAACAGTTACTCCATTTATATATAGGATTGCTCTCTCATTGTATGGAGTACTGTTCTCATATCTGGGGTGGTTCTAGCTCTGCATCCTTACTTGACAGAGTTGAGTCAAAAGTGGTCCTAGATAAGCTTTGTCAAGCAAACTTCAAAACTTTACCTTCTTGCCCTGTGCCACAATTATGGTTCACTTCCCTCTTCCTTAGAGGTGGCTGCTTGTGTGACCCTGCCACTAGCTACACCATGCAATGCTTGGCAAATTACTGCATCTCGTGATTACTGTGTGGCCTTTGGCAACTCGAGGATTGGTTGTTTTGATAACTGTTTTGTTTCCATACACCTCAATGCTTTGGAACACTCTACTCTCTCATGTCTTTCCCAATAACCATGATATGGCATATTTTAAGACAGGTTTTTTCACTTCCTTCAGAATTCGTAAATGCTTTCCCTTGTCTCTTCTTTTTCCCTCTCGTTAATCTCAGTATATTTCAATTAAAGTCTGGTCTTGATGTGGACTTTTGTCCATGACTGGAGCCTCCAACTTAAAAATGAAAAAAGTTTCTGTAACTGGTGAACTCCATTGCTGCTTCATAGGCTTTAGTGCATTGCCCTTAGCGGGCCATTGATAGAGGACAGTTCTAGCAAAGTGTTTTCAGAGGCTCCTAAATCAATGTTCCTACCAACAACTACTTAATTTGTCTACCTAATGTTCTTACCTAATGTTTCAACCTACTTCTACCTATATTAGTACTGAAAATAAGTTTTAAGGAAATACATAATTCTTCTGTTATATATAAAGAAATCATTATTCTGATATTAATGTCTGACATGATTTTGATCATAGAAGTCATTTTAATGTATCTTCTTGCAGGATCAACTCAGGCTTAACAGAAGCCGAGGTTTTAAAAATTTTCTGTGATGTGTGTGATGCTGTGTCCAGACTCCATCATGTCAACCCTCCCATTATTCACCGTGATTTGAAGGTACAACTTTTATGTATTTTCTATGTTCATGATTATTGTATTTTTTCTCAATTTTCTAGCAGAGATTATCTATTGTATTGTTTTATTATATATAACTACACTTACCTGCTTTTGCATGCATATCAACATATTGCAAGATGTTTCCATGAAACATATATTTTAAGTAAAAACAACTGGAACTTTATGATTCAAATTATTGGTGTTTTTGTGCTATATGCTTATTGGCAAGGAAAGAAAAATGAGACTAGGTGACATAAATGTAGATATGTAATGCTGTTTGATGAATGTTATTCAACTGTTCTCTTTCACATGGGGTGGATACTGGCACACATCATGTATATTTAATGTGCCATTTTGACTTTGGTCTTCCATGCTGATGCAAGAACTTTCCTAGTTTTCTCTCTTCATGCCAAGTTAAAGCATTTAGTGATACTTATGTTTTATTTCATACCACCCTTACTCCTAAAACCTCATCTTTGCACAATCAAACATCATACCCCTAGCATTTTTATCCTTATTACTAGGAGCCTCTGCTGTGCAATGGGTTATGTTCCAGGAAAACCTTTTACTAAGTAGTTCATCACTAGAATTGGATATGTTCCTGAGCACTAATTTTCAGAATCTAACTTGTGCAACAACTTAGCTAAAGCACCACTCAAGACATAATACATGCAAAGAACCACGGGAAAATGAAACACGATAAGTTTCCAAGTGCACTATCGTGTAATGATCACATCATCAGGGGAGATACAAGAAAGAGAATGTGAATGTAGAACAGTCAGTTGATATACAAGGAAAAGACATAGCTAAGAAGTAATTGGTAAACAAGCGTTACCTGATGGTAACACATGTTTACTAATGGCGTCTTAGCTACATCTCTAACTTGTGTATCAACTGACTGTTCTGCATCTTCTTTCTCATTCTTGTATCTCCCCTGACAATGTGACCATTACACAAAAGTGTACTTGGGAACTTATTGTGTTTCATTTTCATGTGGTTCTTTACATAAACTAGATCATGTGCACCACTGTAACCTCTTGCAACATAATTACATTTATTGATTTAGATGATACGTAACATTTAAATGCTGGGTCATGTGCCATTAATCAGTCTTGAAAACTTCCAAAATATGTCTTCAAATTTTCTGTTTCCCTTTATAAGATAAAAGAAATACAAGTGTAAAAGTATGGGATATAACTTATGTGACCATGGTATAGTGCAAGCTAAAGATAGTGTGTAATTATCCATGTGGAGGCAGTGGGGGAAGAAAGATTAGGTTAGGTACACTAGAGGGTTGAGTTTAATGATGCACATCAACTAAATGAGACCACTATTTCTGGTTACTATTTGCACATATTTATATATATTTTTACACATATTTGCATATTTTTTTCATACACGTTTGCTATTTCCCAAATGAGTAAGGTAGCAACAAAAGCATATGATTGAGCCTTAGAGGAAACTTTATGCTTATATACAATTTTTTGTATTTGTTCTGCCTTTTCCATATTAGCAAGATATGGCAAGGAATAGACAGAGGCCTCGTATACCCTCACCCACTTCATAAATGTCATGAGTAATGCACTGAAACCAGAGAGCATGGCCACAAGCCCTGCAGACTTTTCCTTGGTTTTTCCTTGACTTCATCATATTCTCTAGTGTACCACATTTCTCCAGTTTGCTCATTCATGCTCTCCTACATATGGAACAGAATGACTGAGGATATGTTTAAGCACACAGAACAAATAGATTTAGAACTTTTATGATAGTAGAGAATGTTCAAGGGTTAGGGCCTCATGAGTGTAAAACTGCCACCCCATACAGTACAAATAGGTAATTCAGGCCCCTTTAATTCATAGCAACTTTCACTCCATCCTTCCATTTCCTTCTTGGTCTACCTTTCTTCCTTGTCCCCTCCACTACTTACACATATAACCTCTTGGTTATTATGTCCTCACTAATCTCTCATTATGTCCAAACCATTTCAGCACACCCTGTTTAGCCCTATCAAACGTACTCCACTGATTACCACTCATCTCTTTTTTTTCATTTTGAGTCCATGAGTGGCATCCATGCAACACGATTGAGACACTTGTACCATCATACATACCCATCTTTGAACTCACAGCCAATGACCTCTCTTTCCACATATTCCTTAGCGCAACCAGCACTTTTGGTCCCTCCTCCATTGTATGGTTCTTTTCTACTCCCACAGTTCCATCAACTGCCATGTCCATTCCCAGCAATCTGAAACACTGCCCTTCCTCAAATTTATATCCATTTAAACTCATGCTCATACCAACCAATCTTTCTCCCTCTGTTAAACTCATAGCCTTACTTAAATTCGCTTTAATTCAAGCCTTTCTCGTCTTGCACACTCTCCAAACTTAAACATTAGCTACTGCAGTTTCTCATTTGAGTCTGCCATCAGAGCCATGTCATTAGCACACACAATAACTGATTCCCCTCAAAGGTCCCTCTCACCCCAGACAGACAGGAGACCTACCTCTTTTTGCAAGACTCCTGCTTTTAGTTCCCTATTCATGAACAGATTAAACAGCCATGGTGACATCACACATTCATGACACAAACTGACCTTCACTTCCAACAACACACTCTCCTTTTTTCTTACTCATACATAATCCTTACTCTTTAGATAGAAATTCCTCACTGATTCTAGTAGATTCTCTTCCTCTCCATGTAACTGTAGCACCTTCCCAAAATATCTGTATCATTTCAGTCATACACTTTCTCCAAAATTATGAAGTTTACATACAAGTTCCTCTCTTTGTCTTAAATATTTCCTCCATTTTCATCAAAGCAAACTACTGGTCCACACATTCTCTACCACTTTGGAAAGCCACTTTGTTTCATCATAATCCAATGTTCTGTGCATTCTACCTCCCCCCTAGGTCCTTCTTTCCCTTACAGCATACTAGGTATATTTAGGAGACTTATACCTCTTCAGTATGAACCTTCACTTTTGTACCCCATACCTTTGAATACATTAGTCCCATGTTAACTAAAGGGGTTACAGTCCTGGAAGACCTGATAGTTACCAAAACCATGGTTGACAAGGTCCTTGGCCGATGGAAAATGGGACGATTAGGGGGAGCAACCCTTGAGAGATATACCTTAATTTTGTACTATGTTGTTGAATCATTTACAAATTTTTTTCCACAACCCCATGGAACGAAAGTTGTTCCATATGACAAGCATATTAAAGCAGGGTAATTTTCTGTGTTGAACTGTCAACCTCAGTGTGTCTGATCCTAAATGTTTGATCATATAAATGATATGCTTCCCAGGTTGCTCTGTCTTTAACTGTGCATATTACTCCCTCTGTAGCTTCACATAGCAATTTCCCATATACATCTGATTCCAGTACCCTCTTTCTGCTCAACAATCCTAGAATTTGCTTTTATTCCATTCCTTTTTTATCAATAATTTTTGGTTTCCATACTATAGGCATTTCGTTTTTCTTGTTCCATCCCAGGGACATCCAAAGAAGACCCTTCTAATCTTTTTTTCTGATGTTTTTCACTTGATGCACCTTCTGTCCTATGGTCACATTCCTTCTGAATCTCTTAAATTGATTTTATTTTGTTATCATACTCTTGGCTACATTTTTCAGTTCTGAAATTTCCTCTTCCATTGATTTGTTTCATCAGCTTCTGAATATCTTCTTCCAGTTGTTTTAATTTCAGATACTCTTTCTTTATAACAGTCAGAATTTCCTAGGCATTATGGCTCCAGCCAACTATCATATTTGGATATACCAGAAGACTGTGAAGAATGATTTTGAGTATAATATTAGAAGTCACTGTCTCTTAAGTAAAGCAGAATAAAGTGAAAAAGGGAATCATGCTGAGGTCAATGGATAAACACTCAGAATGAATGATGGTAACCAAAGATTTTAGTACCTTAGATTCACAACAAGGTTTGAGTTTCTTTGATGCATTGATTTTAAATGGCTGTAACTGTTTCAATGACTCAGTAAATATTTTCAGATTTTGCTGAATTTACCCATCTTGCTGAAATGCCTTTTTTATTTTTTACCAAGGTCTGCACTTACAGGATTAGATTAGGAATGTGGAAGTGATAATACAGCATTATCTATGCCATATCTTATAGGGCCAGTAGTTTCATTTGATATTTTCTTTCATTAGCGGTTCAAGAAGGTTTGAAATTTTTTTTTTCTTATTCAGTTGTAATGTTTAACTCAAACAACATTTGTTAGAATCAGAATGGAGTAGTTTATCCTTGGGGATAGGGGAGAAAGAATACTTCCACGTATTCCCTGCGTGTCGTAAAAGGCGACTAAAAGGGGAGGGATTGGGGGGCTGGAAATCCTCCCCTCCAGTTTCTGCTTTTCCAAAAAAGAAACACAGAAGGCGCCAAGTGAGGATTTGCCCTCTAAGGCTCAGTCTTCTGTTCTTAATGCTACCTCGCTAACGCAGGAAAAAGTGAATATGTATGAAAAAAAATATATATATAATATATATATATATATATATATATATATACACACACACACACTTACTTACGTACATATACATAATACATTTGATGTTAGTCACAGATGGAAGTCCACATCTAAGCCGAGCTTTAACCAAATTTTTTTTTTTTTTTTTTTAAATAAATACGGCAGTCTCTTACTCAATGCCTTCATTATAGGAATCAGAATTTAAGTAAAAATAAATACGTCGGTCTCTTTGCCCATTGCCTTCGTTATAGGAATCAGAATTCATACCATCCTGCTTGAATATTTCATGATAGCAGTGCCAATATTCTGAGGGTGAACTACGACACCCTTGGGCCCTCAGTGCTGACACCTCCTCCAAATGGCTTTAAGTACCGTGCAGAGGAACCATACAGCAAGCCCTGCCACCAGCGCCATGCCCAGCAGGAGCAGCAGAAGGACAGGAAGGCTCAGACCAAGAACTACATCTAGCCGTTCTCTGTATCCCACGGGCACCCTTTGCTTGGCCAGCAACTCCTGGAGGGCCATGATGTTCCTCACCACATAGAAGAAGGTGACTAAAACATCCAGGTCGGGGTCCTCCATGTGTGGAGGTTCATCAAGCTGCAGATCCAGGGGTGGAGGACAAAAGTTCCCCAAGAAAGGCACATTCAGGGCGTAGGCCTTTGCGTGCCTAACCTGCAGATTCCTTGTTAATTTCCACTGGCGAAGGATGAGCACCGGCGTAAGCAGCGACACAAGGAGCACTAAAAGCTTGAAATAAAATACCATCCGAAAAATGGTATCAATAACATTGCTTTGCTTCATTTTCATAAAGATGTGGGTCATTCTAGGTTTTGAGTGTTAATGTTCCCTTAGTATCAGTATTAATATGCATTCTTGTATCCCAGATACATAATAATCTGGTAATATAGTTATGTTCAGCCAAGACTAGTGATACTAGCCTGGTTTTCTAACATTTCCATGTGGTAAAGATACACATATGTTCGGACTCCACAAGTGACTCAGTCAAGATGAGTGTCATCTAGAGTCAAACTGTACGTGGATTATGGCGGATATAGTGCCACACTGTAGCCACTATCTGCTTAGGTATTATATAATGTGTTGGTATAAGTTGTGTAGTGTTGTTTATAGATGGTCACGCTGGTATTGAGATGTGTATAGCACCAGTGTTCAGGAAGATTATGCTCACAGTACCATAGGTGTATATCCAAAGTAATACACTTTAGTAGTGATATGTATGCATAGTGACATACTGTGGTTGTTATGTCTGTCAGTAGTGGTACACATTAATCACATACATTTTTCCCGATTCATTGTATTTATGACATATCTGCAGTGCCATCCTAAAGTAGGTATTTATATTTTTTATTACCATTACCTCACCTTTCTCATCATATGTCAGGTGGGTTGAAAAGATGTTGGTCTGTGGCCCAATCGTTAAGGGTGTAGTGAAGATTAGGTTGCAGTGAAGCAAAATGTATAATAAAGATAGCATTGATGTGACCCATATGGTTAAGATCAAAGACGGTTATGTTGAGGATGCTGTCAAATGAGGGTATGGTGAAGATAAGTTTAGTGAGGGTTAAGGGAAGACATTTAATTGACGGTAAATGAAATGAGGCTTATTGAACATGTAAGTAAGGATTCATCTGTCAAGGGTTGTAAGTTGCGTTTGTTGATAATGAAGTGTATATAGGTTCATTAAGGGTTTATGCGTTTGGTGTTGTCTCTCTCTACAGTATAGAGATGATGATGTTGAGTGATAGTTTATAAGGAACCAAATTGCATTTGCTCGAGTTGTGATATTTATTGTGGTATCTTTCACTTTTCATTATGTCTACCTCCATAAGAAGCAAAACGCAATGTTATTCTGTTTCTTCCATTTTTTTTTTTTTTTTTCTACGTTTCCATCATTCGGAACCTTGTTTGATAAAGAAAATTTTGACTTCTCCAAAAGTAATAAGGGCAAATACTAGTTTGTTGAGGGTGCAATAAAGATGCCATTTATCTGATGCATAAGGGCCAGATCAAAGGCCAGTGGTGTCGAAGATGTGGTAAAGATGTATCAGACCAGCCCTTCAAAAGTTGTTTAGACAAATACTTTATAAATTCAGGTATACTCAGAGAAAAATGCCAGAAATTAACTGTATAAACAACAGTGGTAACGTGGATAGTAGAAGGCTAATGTGCAGCAGTGGGGACTCAGTGACAGCTTAAGAAATTGCTGAGTGGAATTACATTTTCTTGTCAGGTTAGACCTAAAAAAGAGAGAGAGAGAGAGAGAAAGAGAGAGAGAGAACCTAGTTATGGGCCAGTCAGGCCTCCTGGTAGCATGCCTTATCTTACATTTTATTCAGCTTGTGTCATATATTCTGCTTCTTGTATATTTCTGATGCCTGTACCCTCTTAGGAACTCCTATAAGGGGGTGGCCACGATAAAAGTCTCCATTACTGATCACTCCACTGCCGGTTCTTAACCTTTTGTGCCTCACCCTTAAAGGCCCATCCAGACGATCGAGCATTGCCTGTGGGCAGAAGTGAGCAGTTTGCCTGTTGACTAGTTTACCGCTTGTGCCCGCTAAAACACGGGCAAAGTGCCTGTGTTGGTTTAGCGAAATCACCAGACACAGCCCGTGGCCGGTAATGTGACGTCGCTGCCAGACACACGAAGCTTCCTATGGAGGCAAGGGGCAGAGGTAACTAGTCGTTGTTCACTCTAGTGACTGACAGACATGTCTGTCTCTGCTCCCGCTATGGATCAGTGGTCGAGACCTCATATTCTACATTCAATAGAACTTTATCGGCAACACCCTTGCCTTTGGAATGTAAAACTGAACATATACAAAGACAGAGACAAACGAGCAGTAGCCCACAAGTTCCATGTCCGTGACAACAGCTGAAATAAGAAAAGAAAACAGACATACTCCGCAATCAACATAGACGAGAGAGGCGTAAAATACAGAAGTCACAAAAGTCAGGGGCTGCTAGTGACTAGGACGTATACACTCCAACATTATGGTGCCCTGATGCACTTTCTTTCCTAAATGATGGTGACGGAGTACATGCATCGGTAACAGACATGGACACAACTGTGAACGGATCCACCCCGGAGACGCTCGCATTCTCTGATCATGAGGTAAGTACGACGTCTTTATGTGTTGAGTGCGTTTCATAGTTTTATCTCAAAGGTTGTTAAGTTTACTGGTATTGTTAATGGATTGCCTTGTGTGTGTAGGAACATTATATATTTATATCTTAGCATCTCGACCCCTAACATACTAACAGATGTTTGTAGGGAAAAAGTTAGGCGTATGTAATAATAGGTAAGTAGTTATCCATGATATAGATATGAAATGCATCCTCATATATATCAACACAAACAAGGGGGTTAAAAAGATTATAGAAACCCATACTCTCTTTATTTTGCATGCAAACGTATTGTGGAAGCAGCCTATATGCCATTGTACATAAATATGTTAATTCAGATGTTGCAGCAGTGTTGTTTAAGTACACATTTTGTCCTGCCAGGCGACTGCACCTTCTTCACTGAAGAACCCCATATACTGCTCTCGAATGTGCTTGCTGTCATTGGTGGGATTCCATCCCACTCATTCCAGTCCAATCAGATCTGGTGTTGCTCTCCAATTGCCATGGGAAACCGTTCCTTGTGATAGGTACTCACGCTCTAAAGAACCTTCAGGCTCCATGTACTTATTAATCTGATCTCTCCTTAGAAAATTA
Organism: Panulirus argus; assembly: GCA_038088735.1. Taxonomy (NCBI): domain Eukaryota; kingdom Metazoa; phylum Arthropoda; class Malacostraca; order Decapoda; family Palinuridae; genus Panulirus; species Panulirus argus. The sequence continues at coordinate 8,422 of JAYMFT010386245.1, read as the reverse complement.
TGCAGAGATGTGCATGCTAGCACAACCTTTTCAACCTTGTCCGGAGGAAGATCTATTGGAGAGAGGAATATGCGGAACCTATTTGCCATTATTCCAAAAGCTTTATTTATCCACGGTTCTTCGAGCCCTAGATACCCGGTGTGAGAAAATGCGTTCTCTACTGCTTTGTTGTTATGAAAAGGGTTTCATAACGTGGCGTTGCAGGGGAAACGCGTAGTCTGCCACAAAAACAAACGGCAGTGACCTCCCACTACCAGGAAGAACCGCATCACATGGCAGACCTGCAGTACCATTTGCAATGTGGGTGCTCAGGGGACTGTTGTCCCACACACCGCCGTCCGTCCGACACGCGTCCGTTTATACCCACGTCCACATATATGAACTCCGAATTGGCATCACATATGACCATGAGTACTATACCGTGACTGCCTTTGTAATTATAGTAGTAGGAACCGCTACCATATAGAGGCCTTATGATAATGTGTTTTCCATCAATGGCTCCGAGACAGTTTGGGAAATTCCATCTCGTTTGGAACTCTTCAGCTGCATGCTTCCACTCAGGGGTGCGAGGCGTCTGTAACGATATACAAAAGCTTTGTCAGTAATACTGGACATGCGTTAACTATATTCATTACTCCATCCCCGTTTCTCATCTCGTTCCCTGCAACTGCACAGTGGAACAAAACATATGACATAGTTACTAAGTTGTAATCTACCCTTAGCTTACCCTGACAGCATCCCTGTCTTTTTGTCGTGTGCGTCTGTTTTGTTTTAAACCCTTATCTTGTTTATGTTTGTAACAGATATCCACCGACCCGGAACTGCAGGAACCGCACGGAAATGCAGCTACATCAGACCCTCTGGCACCCCCGCTGTAGCCTCTCAAAAGGACACCATTCCTGCTTCTCTGCCTGCCCGTGATGCTTCATCTCTTACTACTGGCACATCGAATCGGCATGTTCCTGATCCCCGTCCAACCCAGTCAGCAAGTAGTAACAGGAGAGCAAAGAAAAGGGTTTGTGATGAAACTGACAGTGTTCTGCAAGAAGCACTGCACCAACTACGGGAGCCGTCATCATCCACGGAAGATAGCAATGCACAAACAGCTTTTGCTCGTGTTGTTGCGAATGATCTGAGTCAGATGTGTGATGAAAACAAAATATATTCACAGAAGCTAATCAGTGATATTCTTTTTCTTGGTAAATTAGGGAAATTTTCCTCGTCTACTAAAATTATTGAATGATGTGTTACCGAATAGCATAACGACTGTTCACTGTTACAAATAACATCAATTACAACATCAGTATCGTTGTATGATATCGAAAATCAAGTTATGAGTTGTAATGTCCAATACATACTGTATAATATGCCGGTAACCATATATTACTGTTGATTCGCAGATGACCAGATAATTTTCAGCATTCCTGCTATATGTTTAGTCGTAGTGATTTACGTACTGTATAGTACCACCTTGCTTCGTAGATGGGTATGATAGGCATGATAATGAAATACTAAAGGACGATGGGATGGCTTTCAGGCACAGTGCATGCTAATTTGCATTGTCATATTTATGTAATTAGTGTCTATTAGTATCTATTGCAATAAGAACTAAATACATAGAGAAGTAAAACAGTGTTTTCATATATCATTCTCCACCATCGTGTGAACAATTAATGAGAGTACGCATTAAGCACCGGTCTTCATGGATGGTTGCTGGTAACAGCTGATCGCCATATTGATCAAGTGCACCAGACTAACCCGTGCCCTCTGTTGTATCGAGTCGGTGATGAAATACGGTGGGTTGTACAATATACATTACGTCACATTAGCACTGTTTTTGTTTATGTCAGTAATCTTAAACTCAATGTCTAAATTTATAATGATTAGTGTCTGAACATATATTGCATAAATGATTTAAGTATGTAAGTAATACAAAAGAGGACTGTGCTAGGATTGGTATGTAGACTAAAATAGTACCTAGGCCGTCAGACTACAAAGTCTGTCTCACCTGCAAGTATTCTTCATGTAGCACATGATATATTGCCTGACATGTTTCCGGTATTATGTCTGATAAGCTCTGCTTGGATATTCTTGTGGTATACTGCAGAGACGTATAACTACATCCAGATAAAAGAAATATGAGGGTAGCCTCTAGCCGAGCATTTGCAGGTATACTATCCCTCATATTGGTATCCTGCTTGCTTATAAAGGAGGTCACTTTGTCTAGGAGGGTATGGAATGTATTCGGGTCCATTCTCATGTAGTTTATGAAGTCGTTTCTATTTCCAGTTTCTAATTCACGTAATATAGTCACATGACTTCCTAATTTTCCTCTTTTAATGAGCCAGTCTTTGCACCATTTGTCTTTCTGCATGTTCTTCGTTTTCTTTTTCACACACACAGCGATTATTATGCTGCATAGTGCTCTCTTCTTCCGATTCTTCTTGGTGGCGCCACCATACTGGTAGGTGTCGTACCGCACACGCTCTGCTGGTCCTGCCTGAAGGACCATTCGCTCTGCCTGGGCCCGGGTTTGCCTAGGCCAGCTCGGCACCATGTGGACAACACCACAGTTGTGCCTGTAGGATTTGCTCGTTTGCGGGCAGTGCTCGTCCAGCTATGCTCGATCGTCTGGACGGGCCTTAAGAATTGTAACTTGGGGATTAAGGGGGAAAGGCACTGTTCGTGTCCTGTTACACAGCTTGCATAGTTTCTCCCCCAAGATTATCGGTGTTATTTTTAGCATATTTTGGTTTGTTAACTAGAACTTACGGTACGTTGTGATGTGCAAAACATCCTTACTTATTTCCAAACTATTAGTTTCTTACAAGCCGGCAGTGGTGTCTGTGAAAGATTTTTTCGATTCTGTTTATATATGAATATTTTTTTTCAGTTTTCTTTGATAACCTGGCTCAAGAAAATGGGTACAAATACGGTCGAAATACCAGGTCTTTACACAACGTTTGATGTTAACATCAAAGAATGATACATCACTGTCTGCTCTCATGAGCTTTCATGTTGGGCAAAATTGTGGACTTAAAAAGTGTTTTCAGAAGTCATTTAAAACCCGCACTGTCAAGAGTGTCAAGTTGATGCTATCATAAATAACGTATTCTTTGGAGTGCTGGTGGGAGGAGTCCATCCTAGCCAAAGCTTGGATGGTGGACAAGAAGACAGCATTGTAATACCAGAGGAAAGTAGAGAGCATTTCAGTACTTAATATTAACATCCGCGGTCTGGAAACTAAAACATTCCAGCAGTTATGGATTGCTGGATTTAGTCCAGAAACACACGCTGTTTCCAGCCTACGCTAAACACCCCACAACATGTAACTCACACAACTCTTTCTCCTTACCTTTAAATTCTTCAGTGTTGAGCACTACGCGCTGGCTCTGCTAATGACCAAATCTCGTTATAGGTAAAGTTTGGTAGCCTGGGCGCCATCAGTGTAGGACCCTCCTGCCGTACTGTACAAATAGATGATTACGTAACATAGCAATGGTCGCCCACCTCGTCGGTGTTGGTTACTATTAACCTGTTCTTTTGTTACTATTAACCTGTTCTTTTCTCCTCTTTTCGTCGTGTTCCAGGGTCGTGCTGTTCTGTTCCAGGGTCGTATCGTCGTGTTCCAGGGTCATACCACTGAGTCACAGAATCGTGCGGTCGTGTTTCAGGGTCGTACTCTCGTGCTCTATGGTCGTACCGTTGTAGTCTAGGGTCATATAGCCACGCTGTAGGAGTTCAGCCTGGACCAAATACCACACACGTGTACAGGATTAACACAGACACACACACACACACACACAAACAAACACACACTAACACACACACACACACATACACACGTCTTGTACTTAATATGTTGTAATGTTTGGCAGTGGGTTGTGGGTTAATGACCTGAAGTTGTTGATGGCCAGTCCATCCTACACCCTACATACTGACCAGTTCATCCCGTAAACAAGCACTTGTTGACCAGGTAATTTACATATAGAAATACTGTGGTATATTCGCGTCTTTCGTAATGTATACTTTCTTGCCATTATTCTGTCTGCTGATGAGTTAATCCAACATTCTCTTGTTACCTACGTGTTAATTTTTTTCTTTTTCTTACTTGCCTGACTCCATTTCTCTCTCCTCCTGTGGAAAATATGCAAAGAGTCTTCAACGTGCTGTCAAGTGAAATATATAACCCGAATGAAATACACACAGAATCCTTAAACAGAAGCTAGGGCAAATGGCTAAGAACAGTTCCAGACGAAACAGACACTGATAGCAGTGCAATGTGCCTGGCGGCAGAGAGCAACAATATTGTTAAACAAGATATAGTGTGAGCACTACGTAAACTAGATCTGCCTAATGGCAAAAGCCCGTCGTGGTTACTTCAAGGTATTTAGGTAATCTCTATCCATCTGGCTCAAATGTCGGCAACCCACGAGTGTAATGACTTGAAAGGGAATTTGCATGTAGCGCCCTGACGGTACAGTGTTTTCCATCCTAGCTTATATAGGCCAGCAATATGAGACTCCATTTATAATTTGAACGGCTGGGGAGGCGAGCTGGAGCAGCCGTCAAGAATAGTACCGTTGAAGCAAGTAAAGATATCTATTATGTTTCTGAAGAGCGGTTGTTTATACGTGGAACAGAAGTGATTGAAGAGTTGAGATTTAAGTAGGGAAGTTGAGACAACGAGATAGAAATTATACAGAGGAAGTGAAATGCTGAAATCACTGGTTTGGCAACCGAGGGTCTTGCCAGTGGCGTAGGTAACGCGGCGTCATGAGTAACGAGTTGTAAATTGTGTGGCGATGTTCTGACTGAGGAGAGAAGAGAGGCGAGGAGGGTGGAGGAACGCGAGTGGATAGTGGTAGAAGACGTGGGATTTGGGAGAGACAAAAGTCCACTAATAGGGGCTAACTGTACGTAAAGTTCGAATGAGTGTGGGAGTTTTAGCTTGTAGGAGACGATGGTCGCCAAATATCCAAGGGTCGTGACGTCAAAAAATAATAGCGCTGTGATCATATGGTTATTAGCGATGTGCATTTAAAAACAAAGGAAAGAAGTGACCGGGTCAAGATAGACGTATCTGAGAAATATATGAGCACAGTTGAAGTAAATGACAAGCAAGAGAAAATATGGGTGATGAAATTACTGATTCGATCGAGAGGGAATCAGGACGAAAGGTAATCAATCATATTGTATATAGTGACCACGAGGCTGCTGAGCACAATACCTGATTACATCAAGGGAACAAGAGAGCTGGAATAGCACCAGGAAGTGAGAGGAGCGAAGAAGAGAGGAATATATCTTCGGAGGAGATGAGTGAGTGAAGTGGAAATTGTCATGCAAGGGATCGAGTCTTAGCGCCCGACAGTCTTCCATGGACTGTTGTACAGGGGAAGAGGTAAACACAGCAGAGGGTCATGACCCTCGTGGTGTATGTGGCTCTGAGCAACACCAAGATACTAGGAACCGTAAGGCCAGAAAGCTGCCGAGATCTGCTCATGGGAAAGTCAGTGACCGTGGTGTTGGGGGATCTGGAAATGAGGAAACAGAGAGTAAACACTGAATTAGAGACACACATGCCAGGAGCAATGGAGGAACCTCGGACGCCGGGATGCTGATCTGATATCAGAAGGGAGAACGAGAGATCGACCTGGTGGATGCGGAGGGACGGAGGCACAGCCCGCAGGGACGGAAGAAGCAAGTGGCCGGGGGAACCAGCGATTTCAAAAGGCGAAACTGGAAGGGCATCAAAGATCCTGAGGCGTGAGAGAGGTTCCGAAGTTGGGGAGAGGGAGAGAAAACCTGGCGGCGTAAGGGAACTGGAGACGAGGCTGGCAAGAGGAGATACTGGCAGAGGCTGGGGGGGAACCTGGGGCGGCTGTGACACGAGAAACACAAAGAGTTACTGGGGCCAAAAGTCTGGGGTGGAGTGGAGGAGGCGCGGGAGAAGAGGGGCGCAAGCTGAGTGATGTTGTGGAGGGCAGAGGAACAGCAAGAGGGAAGGAGCGAGACGACGGGGGACATCGTCCTCAGTGTCGCAGAAAATGTGGCGGGGAGAAGTGGGGAGCGAGACGACGCGGGAGTGGAAGCAGGTGGATCAGAAATGTGGATCTGGAGGTGGGAGGATTAACATCTGTGACGAAATATTGAGTGGACGTCGACCACATCCTGGGGGGAAAGCGAACGAAGAAAGTATTGTAGGCGTGGGTAACGCTCTTGTGGGAATGAAGGACATAAGAGAACGGGAATATGCCATCGGGACGGGAGGGGAAGGCGTATTGAGGCTCAGTTCGAGATGGAACGCAGGAGCCAGGCAGCGTCAAGGCGAGCAAAGATGCTGACCCACCAAGAGAGACTTCGTGAACATTTATCAGAAAAGACCAAAGTTAAAAATACGAAACAAGACAAACTCTCGAGGGGGAAAACGCAGTAAGGAAAGCCGAGAGAGAGAGAGAGAGAGAGAGAGCAAAGATATGGCCAGCCACACCAACAATATAGAGGGCGCAGGAATGTCAAACACCGGAAGGGTAGCGCTAAAGGTCGTGTGTACACATGTAGATGGACTGGAGGCCAGAGGCAGAGGACCAGAGCTTAGAGACCCAATACTTGGCAGCCATACATCAGACATGACCGGGTCCGTAAAAGCAATACTGACCGAGGTAAACCTACCCTTCCCTCGGGGATGTACAGCAGAAGGGGATGAAGGATTAGATACAGGTGGAGGCGGCCTGGCTCTGTGGCCAAGAGTGGCCCATGGCGTCAGGAACCGGCGAACGAAAATGGTCCCTCCAGAGAATACAGGGTAAGGTGACAGAAGGGAAATATAAAGCAACAGCAGGGAGATATAAGGCAACAGTAGGGAGATATAAAGCAACAGTTGGGAGATATAAGGCAACAGTAGGGAGATATAAAGCAACAGTAAGGAGATATAAGGCAACAGTAGGGAAATATAAGGCAACAGTAGGGAGAAATAAGGTAACAGTAGGGAGATATATGGTAACAGTAGGGAGATGTAAGGCAACAGTAAGGAGATATAAGGCAACAGTAGGGAGATATAAGGTAACAGTAGGGAGATATAAGGCAGCAGTAGGGAGATATAAGGCAGCAGTAGGGAGATATATGGTAACAGTAGGGAGATATAAGGTAACAGTAGGGAGATGTAAGGGAAAAGTAGGGAGATATAAGGTAACAGTAGGGAGATATAAGGTAACAGTAGGGAGATATAAGGCAGCAGTAGGGAGATATAAAGCAGCAGTAGAGAGATATAAGGCAACAGTAGGGAGATATAAGGTAACAGTAGGGAGATATATGGTAACAGTAGGGAGATATAAGGTGACAGTAGGGAGATATAAGGTAACAGTAGGGAGATATGTGGTAACAAAAGGGAGATATAACATAACAGAAGGGAGAAACAACATAAATCTTTGGGAGAAAATCGTGATGGCGCAGTGACGATGGCGCAGATGGCAGCAAGACATGCCTGTGGTAGGGAAGATATGCTGACACTGGAGGATCTTAACTATCCAGAAACGGACTGGAAGAGCCTGGATTTGCCTGGGGAGGCAGCAGGCTACTGGGGTTTAGCAGGGGACGGGGCCAGCTGGCGCCCTAGGCCTGCTGCTGACGCTGCTGACAGAGGCCCAGGGCCAATAGATGTCAGCACTGGACAAGGTACACACGATGTACATTCGAACACAAGGTGTACTTCGTGCTCTATAATTGTGTACATGGTGCAAATTGTGTATGTATATTGTACATGGAGTACGAGGTGTACATGATACACTGGGTACATATGCTGTATATTGTATACATGGTATACAAGATATACATAAAGTGTACAAGATGTACAAGGCGCACATGCTGTTCAAGATCTACCAAGTGTACAAGATGTAAGGTGTACTACATGGTGTACAACTCTGTGCAACACATCATCATCGTTTTACACTAACAAAGTCGGTCAGATTAAAAAACTTTAATAAATATTACAAACAGAAGATACACTTAGGATGATTATCATTCTATATGTATGGTAATTATCATTTGTTATTGTGTCTAGTTGCGTCGTTCTCCAGCAGATTTATGACAGCTGTCAGCTGGCTGTGGGCAGGTGTAACAGATGCTCAGATTGCCATCAGTGTCCTGGATAGGTGTTATAGGTGCCTAGATCACCAGCAGTGTCCTAGACAGGTGTTGCAGGTGCCTAGATCACCAGCAGTGACCTGGACAGGTGTTACAGGTGCCAAGCTCACCAGCAGTGACCTGGACAGGTGTTGCAGGTGCCTAGATCACCAGCAGTGACCTGGACAGGTGTTACAGGTGCCAAGCTCACCAGCAGTGACCTGGACAGGTGTTGCAGGTGCCTAGATCACCAGCAGTGACCTGGACAGGTGTTACAGGTGCCAAGCTCACCAGCAGTGAC
>JAYMFT010386234.1:0-20089 GCA_038088735.1 Panulirus argus | reverse complement strand
AATATTGTTGGAACTACTATTCCTTCAAACATACCCATTTTTGCTTTCCGAGATAATGTTCTCTCCTTCCACACATTTTTCATCACTCCCAGAACCTTTGCCCCCTCCCCCACCCTCTGGCTCACTTCCGCTTCCATGCTTCCATTTGCTGCCAAGTCCACTCCCAATTTTTTCCCATTCAAACTCACTTCCCAACTAACTCGTCCCGCAACCCTGCTGAACCTAATAACCTTGCTCTTATTCAGATTTACTCTCAGCTTTCTCCTTTCACACACTTTTCCAAACTCAGTCACTAACTTCTGCAGTTTCTTACTTGAGTTAGCCACCAGTGCTGTATCATCGGCATTAAACTGTAGAACATCCTAACAGTAGCTAGTTTGACAGTTTATAATTTTCCATTTTTATTTTTCCGCATAAGTACATCCTTTCTCTTTAGGGTCGGTCTGCCCTGCTAGCTGTAAGATCACAATTCCCAGGGATCAATATCATTTGTTGTCTGGTATTGTGGTGAAGTGAATAGTCCTTCACCTTTTGTTAACCACACATACAGCAGTTGTGGTGTAGCTCACTGTGGGTCTGCTCCTTGCCAATTAGCAACACCCCTACCAGCTATGACATTATCGTCTTCCTGGCTGACCATTGGATAGTCTGACCAATGCATTATTCTCAGATTCCAGAAATTAATACTTTTTGATAAATCCAACAGTTACTGTTTAAGATAACTTTATTATGCATCGTTTTATTTTTAGAACAAACCCTATTACTGTATGTGCTCAGTTATGGTAGGGATAGCATAGTACAGTTTGCAAAGTCAGCCTCAATTACCCTGTGTCATTGAGAATGGGAAGCAACTTTTGCTCACTGCTCTTGTGTTTTGTGATATTTACACTATTTTTGTTCTGGATTATATGTTTCCTTTACTGGTAACTAACTGTGGAACCTTAGAAGTTGTCCTTGGAAGGAAAGGTCTGTATTCTTGTTTGAAAAATAAGTGAGATTTTTAAGCATATTAGCTGGGCCTAGTCCTCCATCCGAATATTTATTGCTGTAGCTCATGGGCTTCCTCATAGTGTCATCCTTTCCTAATAAACTGGGTCTGGTTGACCTAGATAGACCTGTAAGGTCCCTGATAACCTGTTGAAGCATGAAGCATTGAAAAACCCTTACTATAGTGGCTCACCAGAAAAAAGTCACACAAAAATCCTTGTAGGGATGTCAGAAAGAATGATGACATTACCATATGAAGAAGGATCTGAAGTTGCCATCACATCGTGCTGCCAAGAAACCTCTTCTCTCACATCAGTTGCATATGGAACACTTGGCTTTTGCCCATAAACATGAAGATTGGACATTTTTGCAGTGGAGTGATGAAAGTTCATTTAATTGGATCACAACAAGGTATGGAAGGGTGAGACAGTCAAGTAATGTCAGCTGCTTCTTGCTACATTCCTTATTGACAACGGTAAAGCATTTGGATTCATTCTTGACTTTTTTTTTTTATGAGTGGGATCAAAGAGGGGTTTTATTTATTTTTGGGAAACAGACTTTGTGATGCTGATTACGTGGGGTTTCCAAGACAGAGTGGAGAGCATTGTTATGCTCAACATAGTTTGATCGAGTAAGTAATGACAGGGTAAGAGAGATGTGTGGTAGTTAAAATAGTAAGGTTGAGAGAGCAGAAGAGGGTGTGTTGAAATTCTTTAGACACATGGAGAGATTCAGTGAAGATAGGTTGACAAAGGGGATATATGTGTCAGAAGTGAAGGGAACAAGAAGAACCGGAAGACCAAATCTCTTCTATATGAAGTGAAAATGATTTTGAATGATCTAAGCCTAAACATGCAGGAGGGTGAAAGGCGTGCACAGTATAGAGTGAAATGGAACGATGTGGTATACTGGGGTCGGCGTGCTGTCAATGGACTGAACTAGGGCATGTGAAACATCTGGGGTAAACCATGGAAAGGTCGGTGGGGCCTGGATGTAGAGAGGGAGCTGTGGTTTCAGTGCATTGCACATGACAGCTCACGTATGGATGTGAGTGAATGTGGCCTTTCTTTGTCTGTTTCCTGGTGCTACCTCACTGATGCAGGGGGTGGCAATGCTGTTTCTTGTGGGGCGGGGTGGGATGGGGAATGAATAAATGCAAGCAAATATGAATATGTTGTTACAGTCATCGCCTTTCTTTCCCAATAAATGTTTCAGTTATCCATTTTGTTTGTTTTGCTTTCAGTTTTTTATGTAATCCAAAGTTTTTTGAAATGTCTAATGCTGTATGTTAAAATTAGAAATATTGTTTATTTGGTTGTGTATAGATTAACAGTATGTATATTTTCTTTTATCCCTGGGGATAGGGGAGAAAGAATACTTCCCATGTATTCCCGGCATGTTGTAAAAGGCGACTAAAAGGGGAGGGAGTGGGGGGCTGGAAATCCTCCCCTCCTGTTTTCACTTTTTCAAAAGAAGGAACAGAGAAGGAGGCCAAGTGAGGATTTTTCTTCTAAGGCTCAATCCTCTGTTCTTAATGCTACCTCGCTAACGCGGGAAACGGCAAATATGTATGAAAAAAGATATATGTATATATTCATGTATATTTATACATATGTTTCTTTTCATTTCATTTTTCGTTTACCACATCCTGCATTAGCAAGTTAGCACCAGGAACAGACAAAGAAAGGCCTTGTTTGCTCACAGAAATTCTCTAGCTCTCAAGTGTAATGCATTAATACCACAGCCCCATCCACAACCAGATCCCATAGATCTTTCCATGGTTTCTTTCGGCTGCTTCATATGCCCTTGCTCAACCCATTGACTGCACATTGCCCCGTGTTCACCAAATCACTCCAAGTAGCTATGTCCCATGAACTCCTTTCACCCCCCCTGCATATTCATTCCCCGAGCACTTAAAAATCTTTTTCGCTCAGTCCATTCATTTCCAGTTTGGTCTTCCCCATATCCTTGTCCCCTCTCCTGATACATATATCCTCTTTGTCAGCCTCTCCTCATGCATTCTCTCTATATGTCCAAACCATTTCAGAACACCATCTTCAGCTTTATCAACCACACTCCTCTTATTGCCTCAGCTCAGTCCTACCTTTTTATTACTTAATCACACCACCTTACACCACAAATTTTTCTCAACATTCAATTTCCTACACATCCACCTTCCTCCACACATCCTCATCAATAGCCCATCCTTGTGCCAAAACCTTTGATGGGATTATTATAGTTTCAAACATGCCCATTTTTGCCCTTCCATATAATGAACTTTCCACAGATTCCTCAGTGCTCACATAACATTTACCCCCCCCCCCACACCCACCCTGTGACTTACTTCCACTTTCATGGTTCCCTTCCCTGTCATGTCTGCTCTCAGGTATCAAAAATATGTAACTTCCTACAAATTTTTCCTTATAAACTCACTCCCCAGCTAACCTCTCCTTATGGTGACTTTTATTTTACAGTTTCATTTGTATTGCTTGGGAATTCAGTCATTGCCATTTATCAAAGCAGTTTGCCAGTAAGATAGGTTAAGTTTTAGCAGTCTGGTGTAGACAGGCAGACAGTTTTAACATGAAACTAATTTTCCTGCCATGGAAGTGTTGTTTCCCAGAATGCCTTAACTTGTTCATCCTCCCCACAAAGTTCAGTGCTGGAGGTCTGTGTTGACAAGAGAACTTGTTGAGGCACAAACATGGAACTTTGTTTAATACACATGCAAAAAGTTGTCGTATATGTATAGTCTGTTAAATGACTTAACACTGATGACATCTGGCTAAAGAATCTTTAGATGGGCACACAAAGTTTATCGGTTATGTATCACTTGCGAATTCTGTCCTTAAGGCAGTAAAAATGTTCGCGCCAAAACTGTCTTTTTGAGTTTAAAAGGGTCATTCTAAGTCCCAGATTATGTCTGTATGTTGAATTTTACATGTAATAGGTGGTTATTGAATCTCTAGGTTCCTGAAGAGGAGGAAGAAGAGCCACCACCTCCACCTGTAGCAACAAGACCAGAACGTACAAAGTCGATATACACCAAACCTGTTGAGGATGAAGCCAATGCTAATGGAGCTGCCTTTGATAGCAACCGCAACCCACAAGCTACAAGCACAACCCCAGCACCTACACCAGCACCCACACCACCTACAACAAACACTAGGTCAGGAAACCATAAATTTTTCTTAGTATTATTCAGTGTGACATAGTGTGTTGCTTTTTCTCTTTTCAGAATGGTTATATCACATTGTCCCCTCCTATGTTTTGACCAGTGCAAGCTCTTTCACTGACTTCATGCTATGCAACATGTGAGGCTTGGCTAATATTTCTAGGAATTGAGGATTGAATCAAAGACTGTGAGATTCAAGATGTCTGAGAATATGGGAGTTAAGGATGGATTCAAAGACTTTGGAAGTGGTAGATGTCAAAGCAACAGGACACAGGACATTAGTTAGATGGGTTAGAATGGTCACTCTTCTTGAGAAGGAAAAGCTCTGGTTTTTAAACAAATGGAACAGAAAAGTAATCACAGGTGCAGGCACAGAGGTACAACACTATTTCAGGACACATTGATGGATGCCATCATGACCATAAGCCTTTCTTGTGACCTGAGAGAGAAGCGCTCGTCAAACAGTTTGAAAAGAGATTACATTTAGGGGCATAGGATTAATAAGAGGAACGTCAGGGGGTGAAGGAATGTTAGAGTCATCCAAGGGACTAGGGCATCATTATTTAAAAAATGCTTGTGCAAACAGGAGATGGCAAAGGAACTTATGTGAAGAAAACAATTGAGGTTTAAGTAGGTGTATGGTGCTTGTAATGAAAAAATGGCAGGACTACCCCTGTACTCCCTTTTTGATGAGACAGAAAGTAAGACCAGCAATCCTAATATGAAGGGTGTAAAACGGTTCCAGGCACCACTTTAACATTTCTCAGTTAGGACATAGGTAATGCCCTCAGCAGATGCTGTCAACAGACTACTACCTTAATGTTTATCATGTGAATATTTGTTTTTATGTATTTGTATTGATAGGGAGGGACTTTATACCTTTGGTGCCCTTCATTCTTTTCTGTTAGGTTTTTATTGTTTAAACTTATAAACTTTGCAGTGTATTGAGTTTACTTGCTTCATTAGCCTAACTCCACCAATGCTTTAAATACCTATTTTTATCATTTGGGGATGAGTTTTACACACATGGGGCCCCATCTCTTGAACTTTCTTTACTATCAGACAACTTTTAAACTATATGGTGTCCACAATCACAGTTGCATAATTCATTTTGCTCAATTCATCCACATCTCTATGCTTGCACACGTGCATGCCTGCTTACACGTTTTGTGTTACACGTTTTGTATTACATGTTTTGTGTTACTTTTATCATTAAAGTATTCTTGTGTTTCTTCAAATTCATAGTTTAGCATGTACCATAATATGGACATCAAGAATAGATGACTTTGAGAAAGGTGATTGTGCTTCCTTACTTTGCCATGAGATAGACAGCTTCTGCCTAGTCCTTTGCTGGAGATAGTCATGAAATGACCTTAAGTGAGGGTAGTTGATTAATAGTAGGATGCTGTGTCCAGAGTTTTGTGGGTAAAGATGGGTTGACTAAGCCCAGTTTTCATAAGATGAACTTGATTAAGTAAGGCATTGTAATGTACTAGAATAAAAGTATGTACAGTTATTGTTTTTGAAGACTTAAATGGACCTCATAACTCTTTGATTACAGTGCGAGTACAGCAATAGAGAGGACAGCAGAGAAGCAGAAAAAGAAGAAAATGAGTGATGAAGAAATATTAGAACGACTAAGAAGTATAGTATCTGTTGGAGATCCAAACCGAAAATATACAAAAATGGAGAAAATTGGCCAAGGGTGAGTAACAAATTCTTTCTTGGATTACTGAGACCTTCACAGTTTGGTTCAAATTCAGAGAACTCACCAAGGACATTTCAGTGTTTGTTAGGAATTTCATAACTAGAGTTTCACTTTATATTATGCAGAATGGTGTGGTCAGTAGGTAGTAGATGGTGGGCAGCCAACGACCAGGGAGGTGTATTACCAGTACTTTCCACCTGGGTATCATGAGGGTTAGTTACTGCTGCTTAGTGAGCTGACACTTCAGTGGTTGTGAAGTTGCACTCCTCTGACCCAGGTAGCTGTCTTTTCTTTCTGCCTTGCCCACGTGTAGACTACTAGCATTCTCTCGACTCTGTGACTTACTTCAACTATCTTGGTCCCATCTGCCACCATATCTACTCCCAGGTATCCAAAACTCTCCACCTCCTTTATTTTCTCTCTGTTTACATTTACACCTCACTCAGCTTGTATCTTTCTACTGCTAAACTTATTAAGTTTACTTTTATTCATATTAACTCTCAGCTTTCTTCTTTCACATATTCCAACAAACTTGGAAACCAACCCACAAGGCAGTATCAATAGCAAACAAAGATATACTCATTTCCCAGGTTCTCCCATCCCCAGCAGACAGCAGATTTGACCTTTTCTCCAAAACACTCACATTCACCTCCCTCACCACCCTGTCTGTAAGTTAAACAGCCATGGTTACATCACACACCCATGCTGTAGACACACCTTCACTTGGAACCACTCACCCTTCTTCCTTCCTACTTGTACATATGCCTTGCTCTCCTGATGAAAACTCTTCAGTATTTTTAGTAGTTTTTATCCCATACAATATATTTGCAAGACCTAATGCAATCTTTGTCAACCCTGTCATATGTTTTCTCCACATCCATAAATGCCACATTCAAATCCTTCTGTTTCACACAGATATTGCTCACACAAATTCTTCAAAGCAAGCACTTGATCGACACATCCTCTCCCACTCTTGAAGCCACTGTCTGATGCTCTACCTTTTCAATAAACTTGTGCATCTGTTATTCAGACATTCACTTATTTATGTACTGTAATTTATTTTACAGAGCCTCGGGTACAGTTTACACAGCAATTGAAACTGCGACGGGAATGGAGGTAGCAATCAAACAGATGAATCTCTCACAACAACCAAAGAAGGAGCTAATTATCAATGAAATTTTGGTAATGAAAGAAAATAAGCATCCTAATGTTGTAAATTACTTGGATTCCTATCTTGTTAATGAAGACTTATGGGTAAGTTTTTCTTTTTTGTACTAAGTTAGTGTGATTTATGTCAACAAAAAAAATTGACTGAATTTCATTTGAAATTTAGTTACTTTAAAAGATATAGGGAAAAGTTTTAAAACTTAAATATGCAGGTTCCACTGGCTTTGCAATGGAGATATGTTCCAAGATAAAAGCACTTGCATGACTTTTACAACTCTGCATCTGACTGGTGCTGCTGGTACTTTTACAAACATTTATAATTTTGCTGTTTTGAAAAATTATCAATGAATCACACTGAATAAAACAAGAAAAGATTTATCACTTAAGTGGTAACTTAGCAGTAGTCTGTAATAAGTTTTTCAGTATACATAAACAGTAAAACATACATATTGGCAATTCACTTGACACTCAGGCCCTACTGCCGTACTTCTTAACACATTATGCTAACCCATACACAAAACTGCTACACTTTATCAGAATAATTTTAGTGGATAAAATATACTTTTGAATTTATTTTTTCATCGTTATGGAAATATCTTTGACAATGTAAGGTTAGATTCATTTTTTTGCACAACTTGAAAAACTGAGATTCACAGGGTTGGAAAGGAAACCACTGTGAGGAGTTGTGGACTTTATTAAAAGAGTTTATATGAGTAATGCAAATGCGAGATAAATGTAGGGTAAAACACAGAGGTAAAGTGGAAGGATAGAGTGAGGGAATGAACATATTAAATATTTTCTAATGGTTGAATCACAGGATATATATGCAATATTGTATTGTACTTCTGTTTTAATGAGCTACCTTTCTGCATAGTGAGAAGAGCTCTGCATTATACTGCATAAATTAATTGATCAAAAAGTTACATTAACATTTGCAGTGTAGTAGGTTCATTAGATACTTAGTAGAACAATATGGTTTACTAAACCATGAATATCACCATGGTGTCAATAATTACAGCATAACATTTTGTCAAACTGAGGGAGTAAAGAATTTTTTATGTCTTACCTGGCTGATGTGATAATGTTTTTCTTTCAGTTTGAATTTTTGAAAGTTTTCTTTTACATATATAGGTATATTACAGGTAGTAATGGAATATTTACCGGGTGGCTCCCTTACTGATGTTGTTACTGAAACGTGCATGGATGAAGGGCAGATTGCTGCAGTTTGTAGGTAAGAATCATTAGATTATTATATTTTGTTATATTCTTATTTGTTGCATTTTTCCCATTATGTCTCTGTGGCATCCACATTAGGAAAACTAGCAATATCATATGATGCCAAATGATTTTATCAGCAGGAAATTTCTTCCTGTTCTTAGAAAGTGCATACTTGATTAATCTGTTTTGTATAAGTATTATGATATTTTCTTGTATTTGCCTTGACAGGGAAGTACTTCAAGCCCTGGAGTTCCTCCACCTTAGCCATGTTATACATCGTGATATCAAGTCAGATAATATCCTTTTAGGAATGGATGGCAGTGTTAAGCTTAGTAAGTATAGCTGACACATGATGTCAATGTCATTTTATGCTTCTCCCAGTAGTTCTCTGGTTGTTTGTTACATGATCTCATTTTCACTTTTTTTATTAACACTACTGTTTCGCAGCACGATATTTGCATAGAGTATTACTTTTACCACTATCCTTATGTATTCTGGTTATTTATTTAATGAGGCATACATTCCTTTCACATGTGTCTTACATAGTGCAAGCTCTTGGCAGATGCTTTAAAACCTGGGTATGAAATATGTTTTCAGAGTTACATGGCAGATGTTTTCAGCATTATTTTACCAAAGGATTTGGCAAAGATTCTGCATGCAAAACTCTGAAATGGATATGGGAAACTGCATGTACCCTCTAGATAAGTGAAAGCATAAAACCTGTAAAGACATCATTATTTTTTCATGCATGTTTGCCATTTCCCATGTTTTTGAAGTGCTTACATATTTCTTAATTTTGATTATATATACCAAAGACCCCTTTTTATGAGGACCCTGCTCCTGAGTGAGCATAGTCTTGGAGCTCCAGGAGATTCAAGAAAAGAGTCCTGGGCTAACACCTGGACCCTTTCAGAAAGTGATCCTGGGGTTGATTGAATAATTTAAATGAAGGGTGAGAGAGAGGTGTGCGAATATGAGGAGTATGTACGAGAGAGCTGAAGAGGTAGTGCTAAAATGGTTTGGACATATGGAAAGGATGAGTGAGAAGAGGATGACAGAAGTAGAGTGAACAAGGAGATATCAGGGCCTGAACATGCATGAGGGTGTTTGGCATGCATGGAATAGAGCAGATTGGAGCATTTTGGTATACGTAGGGCAATATGATGTTGTTGGGCTGAACCAGGGTATATGAAGAGGACAGAGGAAACCATAGAAAGATCAATGGTGCCTGGTTGCAGCTCAGATTTCCATGTATTATACATGACACTTAGGCCTGTCGTCAAGTGCCTGTGATTAGTGCCATGATGAGCAGCTTAGTTGTACATCAACCCTTAAATGCAGGCCATTGCAATATTTCAAATCACGCTTGAAAAGAATAAAAGCTCTTCAGTTTTCCCATTATGAAATGTGAAAAATTCATGGAAAGTGAAAGGATATATACAAGCAAGGGAGCTAAGATACATTATGTGGCTGTCATATACTGCTTATGTTAATGCATAGATACCCCATTAGATGGGATGCATTAGTGGTATAGGAAGTGTAGCATAAGAGCAGGCTGGGTGAGCCTAGGGATGCACTTTCAGTAAAGGCACTTATCACTATTGATGAAGAAATGTGTGTAAAAGTAAAGGATATGTACAAACAAGTGAGCTAACATAACTTATATGGCCTGGGTACAGTGTTGAAGTTCAGCTTTAATGCTCCAGTGGAGATGGTGGAGGATGGGGGTACAGCAGGGGGTGAGCCTTGTGATGCAAATTCACTAAATGGTACTCATTGCTAACAATGGTCACTTTTTATGTATTTACATATTTACAGTTACTTACTTGTGCAGTATAATTACTTCAGAATTGCCTTCAAAGAGTGGTAATGTCTGAACTAAGCACCTTTAATAACCAAGGCAACACTTAACAGCCTTACAATTGTCAAAATATTGGGAGGGGGTTTAAGATAAGCCTGTAAAATGTAGCACTCTTGTGATGACTTCTTGCACCTACTTCATAAGTCATTGAATAACAACTATTGGCTTTTATGGGTTAAACTAAGTGCCCACATTCCTTAGGGATATTTTGAAATTTTTGTTCCCAAACCAAAGAATAAATGTCAGGTTTTTGCAGACTGAGGCTGCTTAGTTTTGAACATTGGAAATAGCTCAGCTGTAAAGTGTAGATAGTGAAATGCTTTTTATGAAACATGTTGAATTTGTGCAGAGGGAAAATGCAAGAGTCTTGCAGATTTAACCTGCTTAGTTTTGAACATGGATTTTTTTTTTTTTTTTTTTTTTTTTTTTTTTTTTTTTTTTTAGGGAGGTTGTGTCAAGAATAGATGACTGATTCTAGGAGGAAAAAATTCCCACTTGGCTTCTTGCTCTGTTCTTTCTCCAGGAAATAAATACAGGAGGTGAGGATTTCCAACCTCATGCTCCTGCCCCTCTTAGTTGCCTTCTGCGATATGCAGAGAATATATGGGCAGATATACTTGCTCCCCCATCCCCAGGGATACAGGATGCATAGGAAGATGTAGTTTTATGAAAAATGGTAACTTAAAACTCTCTCAGCTCATCTAATTTTCTTATTTTTCCCATTGTAATACTCATGATGAAAACAATTTGATATATCCTTTTCTTTCCACAGCTGACTTTGGTTTCTGTGCACAAATATCTCCAGAGCAGAATAAGAGAACAACAATGGTTGGCACTCCATACTGGATGGCCCCAGAAGTAGTGACACGGAAGCAGTATGGCCCAAAAGTTGATGTGTGGTCATTAGGTATTATGGCCATTGAAATGATAGAAGGTACAGTGAGCAGTGATATATTTAGTAGTTAGGTTCTGGGTGTTCTTGATGTCTGCTTTCATCCACACAGGTTTTCATTAAAAGTTCTGATTTCCCAAACTTAAATTGGGATATTCCCTTAGGACTGTATTTTATTCAGGTATTGTTGCGTGTATTCCAGTAAGGACAGAATTGATTTCTTTGTAATGCAGTGGTCTTTCTTGAAGGTAAATTTATTAGAGTGGATTAAACCACTCTTAAATTAATGCTACATTTTATTCATAATAGTTAATATTTTTTTTTATAAATTTCATGTTTACTCTTTGCATTGTGTGCTGAAAAAGGCATGGTGATAGAGGGTACCTGGTTTAAAAGGAGGGACTTGAATAAGTATGTGATTGAGTAGGAAGGAAGGTAAGAGGGCATTATTGGATTACATACCAAATGATAGGCATGCAAAAGTGAGGCTCTTGGATGTGAATGTATTGAGAGGAGCAGTTGGTGAGATGTCTGAGTTTTACCTGGTGGAAGCAAGGTTGAAGATTTATGGAGGTTCTCGGAAAAGAAGAAATGATGTGAGTGAGAAGAGGGTGGTGAAAGTAAGTGAGCTTGAAAAAAGATGTGAGTGAAGAAATACCAGTGCTGGCATACACAGAAAGTGGACTGAACTATGTCATATGCAGCTGCTGTGGGGAAACCATGGAAATGTTTGTGGGGCATGGTTGTAGATAGGGGGCTGTGGTTTTGTTGCACATGTGACAGCTGAATCAAGGCATATGAAGAGGTTAAGAGAAACCACAGATGGATCGTCGGGGCTTAGTTGTAGGTGGCTCCTCTGGTTTTGATGAAATACACATGACATCTACAGAATGGATGACTGAATGAGGCCATTGCTTCATGTGTTTTGGGAACTACTTCACTAGTGTGGGAAATGGTAAACATTATGAAAAAATTGTTGAAAATATATACTGGATAACTTTTTATTTCACTTTGTAGGAGAACCCCCATACCTGAATGAGAATCCACTCAGAGCATTGTACCTGATTGCAACCAATGGCAAACCAGAAATTAAGGAGCGGGAGAAGCTTTCTCATGTATTTCAAGATTTTCTTGACCAGTGTTTGGATGTCGAAGTTGAAAGGCGGTCTACAGCTCACCAGCTCCTTAAGGTATATACTAGTTTTTAAGAGTTTTCCTCTCTTAGGAAGGTAATTTTCATTTTCCATTTTACCTTTCAAAATTGTGTATCTTTCCACTTTTCTTTTTCTCTGAAGCATTTTTCCTATCGCTAAACTGATAAAAACATTACCTACTTTCATAGTGTTCCCAGACATTTTGACATTTTTCATTGTAGATCAGTTTTTGTATCATTGTAGATAAAGCCTTATTGAAAAAAACATACAGTTGAACCTTCAGCACTTCATTATTTTTTATATCTACATCAGTCTCACAATCACACAGTGCAAAGATCCTTTTTCCAAAAGTATGTCTTCTTCTAGGAATATATTGCTTGAAGCCTAGCCAACATTTGAAATGCGTCTAAGATTTGTCAGTATCAAACTTCTGAAAGGGGCTCAACATGTGCAGATTAGTTTGTTATGTAGGTAAACATATATCCTACCCTATTTCATCATTGCTGTTTAGTGTTGTTTGATAACCTGTAAGTATAGTTTAAATTACTTTTGATTAATGGTAACTTCATATTCTGCTAGAAATGGTGATGATTATGTGTGTGATGTGAAACAGTACATTCAAGTGTTAATACATTTCTCTTTCAGCACCCATTTCTGAAACTAGCTCGACCTCTTTCAAGCCTTCATCCTCTTATTGTCGCAGCTAAAGAGGCAGCTAAGAACCACTAGTTATGAGAGTTTAGAGTTGGACTACGACTGACTCTGCCTGCATCTGCCATGGCAGCTCTATGCCCTGTAATGATCGGACATTTAGCAGTTCATAATACCATTTGAGCAGCTTATTATAGGACTGTGGATCAGAGGTTGGCAAGTTTACAGAGGGAGTAAATCAGCTTGCCCAAGTTGCTATAGAAATTAGTCAACCACCAGTGTTCAGAAATGACAGGTGTGAGGTGCATGACAATGCCTTGATTATCCAGAACCCAGTCTTTAGATTCTGGATCTTTCAGGACCAGGGTAACCCATTGTGTATCTTAAGGATATAAGTGAACCAGAATCTGAATTATTTTGAGTATTATTCAAACTCAGGACTGTTTGCAAAATCATAGTTGTAACTTAAATGTCTTAGTGTGCATATTCAATTAATTGTATTTATTTATACCAACAATATGAGGGTTAATAATGTAATATACGAAGAGGTAGATGACAGAGGAAAAAGAACATCAGCACTGAATATTATTAGCAACACAATCAAAATATATAAGTGTCCTTGATAATCCAGTCTAGTTTTCTGGGTTAAGGATAATTTTGGTATTGGTCAGTTTTCTCTTTGAAACTTCCTAATTATGCTAAAGATGAAAGTGACACAAAAGCACAAATATGTTCTTGTTAGAAGTGCAAGTCTTCAAATAACCCCTCAAAAAATTAGCAATGAATCTTTGCCATTGTAGCAGATATTGGGTGATCAGTATATCATCGAATCACCTGGAAAGCTTTTTATTCATAGAAAGAAATGTCTGATTGGACTAACATCCTCTTATGGCTGTTTATAAGGATACAAGTTACTATGTAGATCTGTTGAGCAAAGTTTTGCAGATCTGATATTTGTCTTGGTAATCTCATATTGATCTGAGGATGTTTTCTTGTTCTCTCTGTATGTGTTCACTCGGCTCTTGTTATCCTCAACAAATAAAGGACAAAACTTTTGTAATATTGTACATTTCAGAACTGAGCTTGTAAATTGTACGTAACTGGTATTCTCAAGCTTGTTTGTTACAGAAGATGTAAGGGCAAGTTTAGTAGGTGGACTCAAGTCAGTTGACATATTGATAACATTTAAGTAAGGTTTGCACAAAGCACTTGTTCTGGAGCCATTCTGTTTTCTTTACATTTTCTGAATAATGATTCATCTATTCAGAAAAAGAAGAACAAGATGCAGCTTGTGAGTGAGCATTGTTTAAAAATTTCAAGTGTTGTAATAAATTACATGACCATGGAGCTCCTTTTAAGGCATTACTGTGAGAGATTAGAGAATTGCCAAAAAGTATTTTGTCATATCTTTCACTGCAAAGGTTTTAATTTAGTTTCAGTACAGTCTTAAAATTAGCATCATAACCCAACTTTGTCTTTATCCAATATTTTACCTGACCTGAGGATATGTACTCCTTTAATTTTTGAAAGGGGTATGAATTTTTTTACTGTACTATGGGAATGCATCTGCTTTATCTGTGCGACTGCTAAACTGAAGTTCAGATTTACATAACAAATTTTTCAAACTTTGATGTTAGATCTGTACATTCATATTTGTAGAACTTGTCTGTAACTGCAATGTTTTAAGGAAACTGTTTAAGCTGTACAGTTATGAGTGAAGAAAATAATATTCTGAATCTAGACATAAATGGAGTTGAGTTAGTGCCTGTGAAATGTAAAGATTGACTTGAGTGCACCTTCTGAATATGGCCCAGATTTGTCTGGCTGTATCAGTCAGGAGTTAATTGTGAATTATTCATGTCACAGTTATGCATATATTAAGATGTGTAGTCACAAATTGATGTAGAGTTAGAAAGTTAACCCGTGCCTCATTTTCAGAGTTCACAGTGAATTGATGGTTCAGTGCAGTAGTGGGTAAATACGCTATAGAGAAAGCCAAGGTCTTGTCATTCATATTGAGAGAGGGAATGGTGACATTTGTTTTACGTTTGGTATCAGTATTAGACATAGAAATTCAGCAAAATAAGAATGTGCTCATTTGTTTTCAAAAGTTGAGTATCTTCTGTAATTTAGAGAAGGCAGGAGAGCAAAACATATAATAGTTTGACAGTTTACCCATTTATTTATTCGTGACTGAATGGTTTCAGAATATACATAAAATCTGAGTGATAGTAATACTTCTGCTTAGAAGTCAGATTTATCAGTTTTCAGTTTTTCTTTATTTCACTTTTTATGAAAAGTGTAATAGCCTTGTAATCGTTACAGGGATTCTGTATCATGTTGGTGTGGAGCATCATCTGAGAGATACTGCAGGTAAAATTAGCTAATTGTACAATAAAATTTCAGCTCTAGGCCTTCTAGTTTCTTTAAAGTTCAATTATGAAGCAGCACACCAGCAGCTTTTGGATCTCTGTGCCATGAAAAAATGTATCATATATTTTTATCTACATAACTGTGGTACTTGACATTGTGTGGCAATTTTTATTAGTGCATCTTAGATTGCATTTGTACTTTATACATATGAATTTGGTATGTAAAGGAAGTAACTGAAGTGGCAGGAATTTAGTGTGAGTACTGAAAGAGTGCCATACGAAGAGGGGTGGGTGTTGCGGCAGATTTTTCCATCGCTAACCAGTAAAGCTAGAACACTCATCCAGAAAGTCATTTTTGTTTGATATGATCATATTAAAGGCATACTTACCATTTTCAACAAATTTTTTAATTTTGTTGTGTATGTAGTAGCCATATATCTGGTCAGTTTCAGGGGTAGGTAACTGCAGTGTGGTCATATTATCAAATGTTGATTCCCAAATACTTTCTTTAAGGGGCCCAAATAGTTAAAATATATGAGAGAATTGGAAATGAAATGTAATAAATGGAAAGAAAAAAAAGTAAAAGAATTGTCTTCCTTTTCCATTTGCTAATGTTTAAATTAATGCTGTAGATATGCTGTTAAGTCCCATTTATTGTTGTAAGGCAGCATTCACAAATTTTCCCCATTCTGTGCTTTTCTTTCAAGTGTCCATAAATATACTTGTGCACCAGAGTGAATGCACAAGGAATTCAGTATTATAAAGTTTAGCAATGTGAAAAAAAAATCCTCTTGTCAAGAAATTTAGAATTTTTATTAATAGATGTATTGCACAATACATCTGTCTGACCATTCATAAGAGAGACTACTGATTTTAATCGCTAGATGCAAAGATTATTCATTGGACTAATTACAACAGTGAATATTTGATTTTTACTTATGGCTGCCACAGATTCTATAGCAAATTGACAAACTGTCTCTTTTCAATCCCTGTATGTAAACTAGAATGTTTGTTTTATCAAAATGTCATTGAGCTTGTTAATATACTAAGGTCACGCTGATTGTTCCAGAAAACAAAGGCATCCATTCCACAGGGCATTAGATGAACTTTATCTGTTAAAGCTGTATGAGGATGTGATGGCAAATAATTATTTGTACTTACAGTAGTTTCATTCTTTGAATTAAAAAATTGGCTTTATGAAGTCAACACATTTAGAAAGTGATTTGATAAACCAAATTTAGTATATGTTTATATTAAGATTTATAAAAGCAGACATCTGGATGGTTGAAAAATGTAAAACAAGTGTTGGTGTGGCTATTTACTTTTCTTGCTGTTTGTGGTTTGCTTAATGAGTGCTGCTAAAATCTCTTAAGTTTTTATAACTAATTTATAAAGTCACCTCCTGACCCTCAATTTGATTATCTTATGATTTCTTGCTGAAGGTAACCTCAATAGCTTTATTAAAAGGAAATGCCAAATATACCAAAGGTAACAATTATTTGGGAAATAATTAATGGCAGCAACAAGCAGTGTAGTAGGTTGCAGTGTTCTTGAAAACTTCAAGGGTGCCTCGTGTACTTGTAAATTTGGTATCTGGTAGACAGGCAATGGGGGACATGAAAATGAATGTATTCTTTTTCTCAGGAGAGCTGTGTTAAGGGTTGTTATTTCCTTGTCACACAGCACCCGACAACACCAGGGATTAGCTAATCAGTAATGAACCACAAATCACGGACTTGTGAAACAGTACCATGTTCTTTTTGCCTGTTGGGAAGAGTGTTGTATTTTAATTCAATACTAAATTCAGTTGCGAGTGTACCAAATCTTAAAGAGCATGTTGCTAAGAGTTGACTTGTAATGTGGAGCATGTTTAGACTTGATTCTTAAGACATCTGTGGGGTGAAATAGTACAAAATCAACCATTCCTGATACTCAGTGACAATAAGAGAATTGGCTCGCTAAGCATGCTTTCTAAGACCTTGCTTGCCTTTAAGGGATGTCTTAAGAATGCAGGTGCTTAAATATGAGTATGTGCAGTCAATTTACCAAGTCTTGTGAAAATCACATCATCCTTTGTATAAACTGCCAAGTGTGTACTTGTGCTGGGTTTCATGTTCATAGAAGACAGCCCAGTTTTTATTCAGGACCAAGCCAATGAGCCATAAAATCTGTTGTGAATGTATTTATTGTGCAGTTTTTATTTTAAAGTATATTAGAATATTCGGTTTTACATAACATAACAGTTGAATCTCAAATGCCTACGTCACTGGAATGGGGTGAAAGATATGACCCAGTTATTTAATAACTTGAAAACATTATCATAAAATTTACACATTGGGTCAATGATAAATGTAATGAGGGCTTCCCATTACAAATGGAAATGAAATACAGGTTACAAAGTAAAAAGTTGACTCATTCATTTCCACACTAAAGACACCAAATGTGATCTATAATGGCAAGATACTGGTACTAACTTATCACTGCACACTTTCATATGCCAAAGTACACATGATTCTAATCTGATGAGAATGTGAATGAATAAAAAGGGCAATTGATAGTTTCAGACTATAACTATAAGACTTTACTGGGTTACCAGTTAGTGATATGTGAATCAGGGCTCCAGTAGGACTAAGCTGCTTCTAAAGAAGCAGCCTAAATTTTTTTGAATTCTCAAACAATATAGAAAAAGTTGAAGCTTTGGATCATTCAGTCAGTCATCAGAACATTGCAAAGCAGAAGGTGACTTTCCTTGCTTTGGTATCACAAATATGGTGCAAAAGAAAACTGACTACACTGTGATTCTCAGTTATAAAAAATAAACTGCTCATATCAGTGACGCATATAACAGATCTACGAAGGCTGTGGTATCTCCTTATATTCTGTACCAGCAATTGGTATAGAGGAGGAGAATATTTGAGATAGTCTCAAAACAGTGCATATGTGAACTGAAATTCAGGTATACAAGTCATTAATTGTAATATGAGTCTTCAACTTAATACAAGTATTAACTGAATGGGCCTATAATTTAGGGTGATTCCCTTAAGTGCTGTTATGAGAAGTGGCCATAATCTACTTGTATTTCTCTATGCAATATGTATAACTGGTTTTTAGGTGCTGAGAAAGAGGAGGGCAACAGATGCTCTTCACAGATTTTATGAAATTTAATGTTATACAATCAGTTTTGTCAGTTTATAGGTTTTATAAATTTTAATATTCCAGAATGAGTTTTGTCGGTTAATCTGAATGTTACAAGTTCCAACCAAAATTAATGTTTAGTAATGCAAATTTTTTGTTTCTAGGCTGTCTGTATACCAAGTTTGATGTTTTAGTACAGAAAGATAGCTAAAATTTATACCTATGGCAAGTTATTTTGCCCTTATCCATCTGAACAGTCACAGTACTGTAAAATAAAGAATGCTAAGTGCTCCAGCTGCAGTTATATGTTATAGCTGTGATTGTTTTAAAGCAAGATTAATGTGAAAATGGTACACGATTGCTGGAACCATTGCACTATTGGAGCATTAATGCATAATGCTGATTTTAAGAAATTCTGCTCAAGTAAGCACATGATTAATAGGGCACTCCTGTTGTCCCTTCTCCTCCTCTATAAGCACCAATTATGGCACTGTGTGTATCAGAGAAATCCTGTGTTATTCATCCCTTATGTAAGGAAGACAGCTTGAACATCCAAATTTCTGCACTGCTTACCTTCCATATAAGAGAGTTTGCTGAAATTGGTACGAGATTTGGTCTTCATGATGCCATTTCCCTGAATAGTAATTTTGATTTAAACTGTGGTTATTGCAGTTGGCCTTTACTTTTTTTTTTATCTGAAAGTAATACATTCAAGAATTTTTTCATCAAATAACTTTTTTTTTAAATATTAAGATGTAGCAGATAAAGTACTTTAGGGAATTAAAGCACAAATATATGGTATGAATTATACAGGAACTCTGATAAGCACTAGTTGCAACACTAAGGAGCTGTGGTGAGTTTCCATCATGTCTGCTGGTGTCTTGAAGGACACTGTACAGTCAGTACCAAATAGAATTTGAATTTTCATTTTATATGAATATAACTGTCAAGTAAATGAATAAATATAAGGATTTTAGATATTGCTAATTTGCTTTCCTATGAATTATAGCCATTTTATCACTAATGT
This sequence comes from Panulirus argus, assembly GCA_038088735.1. Classification (NCBI taxonomy): domain Eukaryota; kingdom Metazoa; phylum Arthropoda; class Malacostraca; order Decapoda; family Palinuridae; genus Panulirus; species Panulirus argus. The sequence continues at coordinate 742 of JAYMFT010386234.1, read as the reverse complement.
TCACCTTCACAGAATCACTTCATACATTGAACTTACTTTCTCAAAGGAGTAGCATTAACCCCTTTTATTATTTATGTACTTTATTAGCCTCCCCCATTATGAAAGGTCCAGTACATTAGATATTAATCTATTTATAATTACCCCAGGACCAGTTTCTCCTTAAGTGCTGGTGTTACCCTCGACCTTTCTAAAATAGACTACTGAAACCCAATGCTACACTACTATTAGTAGCAGGGAAATATAGACTCCTTTGGAGAGAGAAGTTCATTGACAAGACTGTACTGCCAGTGATACAGCCCCACCAAAGGGGACTTTTCACTCATGGTGTAATCTTGAGCAGGTGGAGTACCAGTAATACCTGATATATATACATATTTATTTATTATACTTGATCGCTGTTTCCCGCATCAGCGAGATAGCTCTAGGAAACAGACGAAGAAAGACCCATCCCCCCACATACACACATATATACATACATGCACAGTACATATATATACACACCAACATATACATATACATACACATACACATGCATATACACATACATATTCACACTTGCTCCCCCCCATCCACTCCTGATGCCACCCTACCCCATGGGAATTAGCATCGCCACCCCTCGTGCCGGCAAGGTAGCGCCAAGAGACAGACAAAACAGCCACATTTGCTCACACTCACTCTCTAGCTGTCATGTGTAATGCACTGAAACCACAGCTCCCTTTCCACATCCAGGCCCCACAGACCT
>JAYMFT010386223.1:0-20091 GCA_038088735.1 Panulirus argus | reverse complement strand
TCTTTCTCTCTCTCTCTCTCTCTCTCTCTCTCTCTCTCTCTCTCTCTCTCTCTCTCTCTCTTTCTCTCAGACACACTTTATCACTCAGTTTGTCTGTGTACCCTCCACTTTGTGTTAGTCTCACTCTCTCTCTCTCAATATCAAATCATAATGTTAAAGACCAAATATACTTGCAGAATCCGAACTACGTCTGTGTAAAGGAGAATGCGGTACGTTAAGCACATCACATACATACATACATACATACATAACATACATACAGACAGACGCACATACACCCGTATGTGCACAACACACAGACACTTGCACAGAAGCAGACAGGTGCTTGAAAAGACGCATGCAAACAAGAATCAACTACATAAACACTCGAGACAAACATATCCCAACAAATAGATCAAGACTTTTGCAAACAAACACACACACACACTTGCAGAGAGCTATGTGCGAAACAAATAAACGAATATGAGGACAAAGAAAACCATATGCAATTAGATACCTCCAAACAAAAGTGCACAAACACACTTACACACACACAAGACTTAGATAAGTTCGCTCCCTCCACGTCACTTAACACTTTTTTTAAAACTTTATTAAAGAGAAGAATTATGATCGTATGAAGCCTTTGACACTATTGTGTGTGAAACACCATACGTTCGTCTCCCTACTTTATCGTCTCTCATTGCCTTGTCTCTCTCCTCCTGTGTGTGTGTGTGTGTGTCTCTCCCCACCGTGCTGTCCTTATCTCCCCATCTCCCCCCCCCCTTTGCTCCTTGAGTGACGGGCGCATCGCCAGCCATCTCCCAACCCTACTGTCCCACTCTCTGCCACCATTATACGCACCCTCTTCCCTCAACAGTGGCGTCAACACTCCCCATATTGTCACCCCATCTTCGTCGATTCTCTGGCAGCCACCCCACCCCACCTCCTCTCCCTCGCTCCCATTCACGCTGGCCGGGGTGGTAATGTGTGTGTGTGGTGGGGGGAGGAGGAGGAGGAGGAGGAGGAGAGAGAATAGTAATATGTCAAGGATGCAGACTTCGCCCGGCGTCGCCGTCGTGTGTGTGGAGTGCTCTATGCGTGGTGCTCTATGGCCTACCGTCATTGATGTCGTTCTTATTGATGGTTCCGTCGTACCGGGTCCCCCCACCCCACCCCCACCCCATGTTGTGTTGTGCTACCGTTTTTCGTTGGTTGTGGTGAATGGTGGTGGGTGGTTCGTCTTCTACCACACACCACCGTTAGTGCGTGATACCACCCTGGTAATGACAGATCCTGCCAGTGATTTTTTTTTTTTTGACTAGTAAACTAGTGTTATGGTCTCTTAATATAGTGAGTGTGGGGTAAAAAAGATGTATTCAGTCGGCATAAATTCCAGTAGGTTAATGTGTTAGTGTATTGCTTAGACTCGCGTAGTTGACCTGCAGACGTAAAGATGGCGCATCCGATACTGTTTTAGTTACTCTGCACGTTCAGAGATGGCGGTGGTGTTTATATCGCCTGAGCCATTATAGTTCTGGTCCACACTCATAGATGGCAGTCGAGGCGAGGAAATACATTGTCACATTCTGAACCGTTAGAAGACACAAAAGCTTCTTTTCGTAATCATTAATGCAAAAGTAGAGATCATTTAAGCAGTATCATAGCATTCTTATAATGGTTACTCATGTACCCTAGGTGAATATGTAAGACTTTTAAGTTCAGACCGTACAGTCAGGCTGAAACCCGGAGATTCTTAGCACCCCATGATGCCGGGGACTAGGGGCCACAGATTTAACTGACGCTGTCATCACGTTGCTTATAAATGTTAGAGCGGATAGGAATTGACAAGAGTACTTATGTGAAAAAGTGATAATAATAAACAAGGTATGATTAGGTGTATGGTGCTTGTAAGGATTGCAGGACTAGCCCGGTAGTCCCATTTTGATGAGACAGGAAGCAAGACCAGCAATCCTGACATGGAGAGTGTAGAATGGTTCCGAGGACCACTTTAACACTCCTCAGTCAGGACGGTAGTACCACCCTGGGCGGCTGCTGTCGGCAACCTACTACCTAATGGGTTGCCCTCTCATTAATGGCACTCACACAATAAAGTCTAGTCAGAGGAGTATACTTTAGATTTGCAGGGGTCATGGGAGAGGCCATCACATTACTACCCGAGCCCTCCCTCTCGTTGGCAGCAGAGTCATATATATATATATATATATATATATATATATATATTATATATATATATATATATTTTTTTTTTTTTTTTAAGAGAAAAAACTTTTTGTTTCAAAACTGGAATATAACATAATGAAAGTCTTCTTTCCTTGAAATAATAAAGATAGAAAATGTCGAAAAACGCCACTTTGGGTTGACATATAGCGTATAATTATGAATGTAATAATAATGAAGTATATTTAATATACAATTATTAAAAGCTTAATTACAGAATCTGATGATCCCAAAACACGATTTTCACATCAGAATCCATTTCAGCATGAAAAAAGTTACCTATACTGTGATTTTAAAGGAAATCAATTTTTTTGAAGAAAAACTGACAAAAACCGTAGGTAATAGTTTAGGGTATTTTCTACGAGAAAAAACTTTTTGCTTCAAAACTGGAATATAACCGTGCGTCAGGAAGCCGTAGACTTAGCTCATGAACCGACCATATTTGCCTCGGATTATTGTATGTGTACGACAGTATTTAATTAACGCTAGCGACCCCTTAAGGCACGTGACTTTAAACCTTAGACAAGACAAGGCTACTTTAGACTGACGACTTTACCCCCTCGAGTCGGACTAAAGGAATAAAGTTGTCATACTCGAGGAGTAAAGTTGTCGTACTCTTAAGGGTAAGTTACTCGATAATAACTACGGGAACTTCACAGTTGCTGGGACGTCTTTATGGCTCCTTTTATACACCAAAATTCCCCGGCGAAAATATCGGAATTATCAGCGCATTAAGATGACTTACAGCACCGCCAGACGCCAAAAAAACTCGGGCGGGGTAAATTATTAGGATATTTATGGGTGGCTGTCACCCGCGAGTTAGGGGTGGTTATCGTACTTCTGGCACCAGACGTAGCGGTTGCCAGGTTCCTCCGGTGTTTTGGTAATAATTGATGATAGATATGGCGTGTGAAGTGTGTGCTTGGAATGTGTCTAAAAGTTTTCTTAGTGATTTATTTAGTATATATACGAGTCTGTCAGGAAGTTCTCTTAAGTGCGGATGAGGAGGGTGTGAATTAAGAAGGGGTGGACGAACCTGTGTGTGTGTGTGTGTGGTATTCATTTCGTATATATATATATGTATATATATATGCATTATATGGCATAGAATTTTCATCCTTTTGTAAATAACTCTTATGGATAATTTTGACTTTTTTTTATTATTCCCCCAGAGCGTATAATCTATAGACTCATTCCTCCCCATATCACGTTGGCCCTAAGCCAAAAGAAAAAAGAATGAAAATCCTTTGTATTTTCCGCTTTGTCAACTTTTACATACACCACGGTGCCCTGCGAGTGATTCCCATAATCCCTTTAACAGTATTTTCCCGTGTATGCGACGCTGTTTTTATTTCTCATGAAACCTCTTTACCATCTAATTCCGCGGTGTAGGGGGAGCTTGGCTGGCGAACCCTTCCCTACTCCATTAATCAGGTTTGGGCACACACACACACACACGCCCTTCGCGGCACAACGCCCAGAGCTAGCGGTCGAACCACGACACCGTAGCAAATTCCCCTCTCCACGATGCCCCCCTGTCTCTCTCTCTCTCTGGGTTCGCGCGGGTACTAAATCATTCCCATTTCCCAATTGAAGGTTTTGATCAGTTTGTAAAATGACAATATCCGCTTGCGGTGGCCAACCCCTCTCTCTCTGTTTACCATCCTTAACACGTCACTAAGTCTGAAACTGACTGGTGACTGGTTTGTTCGTTTGTGAACCTGACTGGTGACTGGTTTGTTCGTTTGTGAACCTGACTGGTGACTGTCTGTTAATTTGTGCACCTTGTTGGTGACTGTATATTAGTTTGAGCACATAACCGGTCATTCTATGTTAGCTTATGCACCTAACAATTGGATGCAAGTTAATTTGTGCTCCAAACTTAACTGTATGTCAGCTCGAAACCGTAAATGTTAACTGTATGTTAATTTGCAGACCCATCTGGAGACTGTGTATGTTAAATCATGGCCCCAAACTATGCCCTAGCTAGTAGCTAACCATGTTAGCTTTTGGAAATATATGATAATGTTTTCCTCCTATTGGGAGACATATTGACTTTGCTGTTTCCTCTCTCCACAGGTAATGTTCTGTGCCCTTCCTTCATATTGGGTCCGGGTGACTTAAAGCACGGTAAGCAAGCACTTTGCCATACTACGGCTAGATACAGTTTCATATCTCTTGACTGAGTTCTAAAGGGTTGTGTGGATGTTTGAGTTCCAGATAAATACAAATATTCTCGGGCACCTGTTCTATAAGCTCTCAGTCACTTGGGGTAGAACACTTGGCTCACAGATACCTTAATACAAGCCCCATACTACTCACAGGATTCATACGTGATTTGAATAATATTTTTAGGAGTCAGTAGTCAGTAAATAGGTGAAATTTTCTGCCTTTAGTGGTTATACTTCAGTTTTCAGTTGGTGTTTAAGAATTTTGGTATGAAAGAGGTCTTTTTAGATACCACCAGACTTTACTGATACTACAACTGCGATTCGATCATAAATAGGGGTCAGAGGACACCAAGCAGCCTTTTTTTTTTCTCTCTCCATTATTAGGGCTAGGGCGTTCTTGGACAGGTGTACTCCAGACTAGGGTGTCCCTGAATCGTTCTACCCCAGGCTGGGGTGAATAACTATTTACTTCCTAGAAATGCCAGGTGAATAAAAGGCTGTCAATTTGGGAGTTAAAAAAAGCACAAGACAAACCCACCTTATTTGAAGACGTTCCCCCATCCGTTGTTGCCGGGGTGTCGGGATCCAAGAACGCCTTCGGTTCGACCTCTTACTGAGTCCCGTGAGACGAGGGAGACCTCACGAGAATCGGTGGGCGTTGAGGCCTCGCGAAATGTTTCCGACACGTCCTGAGGAGAGATGTCGTTCAAGTACCGCGAGGCTGAGAGATCTTACGGGTTCCAACAGCTCGATCTCCCAGAAGAATGTCTTATATTTTCTCTTAGAATTTGCGTATTGATAGTCCCAGTCTCTCGAGGCGTCTCACACTGCTAGCCGCCCCCGAGACAAGGCCTCATCCCTGGGATAGTCCCACTCATCCGTGGATTGGTTACCCACTGGAAGGGTCTAGCCCAAGACAATCCCCACCTCCCTTGGGAAGGTCACGGGAGTCTGTTTGGGACGAATCTCGTGGTCAAGTCGAGTGTAGGGCTCGTTCCGCTACCCCTGCTGGCTAACGATGGAATATTTCGCAGGTATTGGGGGTCTTACAGGGGTTAAACCACCCCTCGAAGGCGTAGAGATAGCTTATCAACCTTAAGGTGTGTGTGTGTGTGTGGCTAGATTCTCGTATCGTGAGCGAAGTCTCTCACGAGAGAGATTGATAGTTCTGTCTCTCCTCCAGTCTCAAGGGTTGGGGGTCCTCCTCACTGACGCTCCCCCCTTTGGTGGGGAAAGAACGAGCCAGAAGCCTCGGGTTTTTCCCCACCCTCTCTCTCTCTCTCTCTCTAACCCCGTTCTTCTTTTTCCCCCCAGCGGGAGGAACGTCAATTTAGTGAGTAAGATTGGCCACGCTGGGCGGAGGCTGCCGTAATTGTTTCAACTCTAACTTGTAATCCACAGATCAAACACGCCTCATTGTTATGGAAATCCCGGCTCCAAGCCTTTCACCAAACAGGGAGCCGAGGACCCGGCCTAATTGATACACCAGAGGAGGCTAATTTACATATAACATTAAGACAACATCTTATTCTCTATCTCCCTTCCCTCTCTCACTCTCCCTCCTTGCCTGGGCAATAGCCATTTGTTCTAAACCCGTGGCTTTTCCTCCCGACTTTCTCTGCCTCCCTGCGTTCCTCCTATGTGAAATGGCTTTCCCTAAATCATTAATATAAAAAGGTTTAAAATTCCCTTACGTAAACAATTCTAAGCCGGGCAAACAGTGAGAGGGAGAGAGAGAGAGAGTAAGATAAGAGGCAGGAGGCATAAATATCAATGACACATTTGCCGGGGGATTGATCTCGGCACGCCCACTCCTTATTGGTCGGATGTTATCCTCCCCTCACCGGTGATTGGCTGCGAGACGCCGCCACTGACCAATGGGAAACCGTGTATGAGAGCATTGGTCGTCCCTCATTGGATCAATAGAGTCTCTGGCGGGAGATCTTGGGAGGTATTCTTGGGAATGCCTTGCATAGCTTAGGCGGCCGAGTGGCCCCCGACGTCTGGTATTAACCGAGATTCTGTCGATCCGGGTTACATTTACGCACTATCGTGTTACATCGTTTGTAAAAGATTATTTACAGTTCATCCTTGGGTTTACCTCTTTGTTTCAAGTCTTCGTAAGTGTTCTTTGTTTGCGGATTCATGGTCCCATCGCGTCTGGTAAGTTTTATTGGCGGTTGTTATAATCCAGCTGACTAACGGGCGAGGAGTTTTCATTGCAGTAGCCACTGAGGCGAGGTGTCTCAGGGCAGCACGTCAGCTGGTGATCCCTTGGCCAATGGCACGGGTGGTTTCAAGTGGGTTTGGCGAGACAGAGGAGCCTAGTGTTCGCCAGAGATCACATCTTTAACAAGATCCCGGCCTGGCCGCTCGCTCTGTGTGTGTGTGTGTGTGTGCGCCAGTCTACATATGTGGGCGTGTGTACCCATGTCGGTGTGTAAGTGTGTGTCGAGATTCGTCCATTTATATCATGATTTTTAGGCAGACACACACACTGAGGCATACATTCATAGATACACAGATATACTGGAAAAACAGACAGGAACACTCATTCAGGCAAACAGACAATAACAGATTGGCAGATACAGAAACACAGACACACAGAGGGACGGACAGATAGACACAGGAGCAAACGCAGTCAGCCAACAGCCCCCATGTCCAGGTCAGCCAGTGGACAGCCAGCAACATTACCTAACCCAAACGTAAATGGCCCACTTAAAGTATTACAAATATTAATCCATGCAAGAAAAAAGATAGCGGCTTCTATTTGCTGTAGAAAAACTGGATGAGGCACAAAGTATGATGTGCTCTCGATGCGAACCCCGTGATACGATGGGTTGGCTTTCAACCTGATCCCTAGGTGTCCGGTCATAGACCTGACCATCGTACACAGGCTCACACCCGTCCTGCTCAAGGGGTTGAGAATGAACAGTTGTAAGGAACACATCATGAACTCAGGTTCTCCAGCAGTCTCGTATAATGTACAAATACCAGAGCCACTACCCATCCGCAACCAAGCCCTACACACCACCACATGGTGTATATTGCTCGCTTCATATGCTCAGGTGCAGCACGTCGTCCCCCGGAGATTCACTGCATTTGATGTACATCCCCCGCCTTTGTGAATGTTCAGGCCCTGATACCCCAGACCCTCCATTCTAGCTTCTTCCTCCACACCAGACGTGTAGATCCTGTCAGTCCGTCAGTCTTCGCTCATCATATATCAACCATTTCACTACTCCCTGGTCAGCGCTCTCAGTCACATTGCGTGGACTACAACACAGGTCTCTTTTAAATCATCCTGCCTCACTATATTGAAAGGTATTGACCTCGCTTCCATATAGTATATAGATACATACACACAAAGACACGCACATACATATATAAAGTATGATTACATTGTATAATAACAGATATAATGAAAAGTGTCATTATCTGAAAACACGATTATTTTTGTGAAATTATCAAGAAATGTTATTCCATAGGTAACAGTAATCAAAGTTCCTAATAGAATTAGAAACCTGTAAATTATGAAAGTAAGAAACGAAAAAAATACATTGGAATAATTGTTTGATTTGTACGAAAATTGTAAAGGATTGCAATATGTACATTACACTATTTCAGCATATGACAGTCATAGCCAGATTTCATCCTCCACACACACCACTTATTCTACCACTGTCCAGTACTAACACAGAAAGACGTACACATCACCACACTTGATCTAACTTCCACCAGCTGGACGTGGCCGGCTTCCTGACCGCTGCGCGAGCTCTACAAAACCTGCCCTTGTGTGGAGCTCCCACATCAGTCAGGGAGGCGGCCACGTCCAGCTAGTTGAACTGCAGGTCGTGTGTGGTATGTGTGCACGTCTTTGTTGGGCGAGTAGTGCACGGCTGGGAAGTGATGTGTGTGAAGAACGAGATGTGGATATGGTCGTGTCATATGTTGAATCAGTGTTTGCAAATTTGTACAGATGGGAGGTGGTGTTTGGGAAAGCAGACGATAAGAGTAATTCACGCCTGCTTTAGGAAGGGTTGTTTCACATGGGGCTGGAGGGTTGGTTTCGGTGGTTTTCATTTCGGCGTTGTAGAAGTTTATTTTGTCGTATTTGTTGGTGTGTGTTGGGTGGGGGGCATCTGTAACGTATGAAGTTGTTGAAGCGTGAAGATGGAGTAAGGGTTTTGTATCCATCTCCGTGTGTGGGTTGCTTGGTTAGTTATTGGATGGCTTGAGTGGGAAAGGTCTATGTTTTTCGTTTTAGTTGAGATTCACCAGAATAGCTTTCTGTAAATAATGTTGGCTCGATTTCCAGGATCTCAACAGTTAACTGAAATCAGTGCATCAGGTTTTTAACAGCCATTTGAAAAGTTAGTCCTTCATGAAGGTGTAAACAAACACACATCTTGGATATGTACATTTTATTTCCTTTTTTTATGTAAACATTGAAGTCAACACAACAAGTTGAGAAACACCATCGGAAATAAGAATTTATTTTATTATGTATCAATAAATTATTACCATATTTCATTCGAGACTATTTGGAAACACTTAGGGTCATATCTACCTACTGCATTATGTGAGGTTTGTACATTGAAAGTCGGCATTTTATATTGGAGAGGTCTTCCGTGACGTCACCATCATCACCACAGTGTGGCGGTGAAGGTAATGGATCGACTACCTCCCCGCCCCTCGGATGATGCCCGCGGGAAACGATAACAAAAAGAAATCACGTTTTCGTTATCTTAAACGACCGAGAGTGATCGGTAAGATCATCGCGTTTAAACGGTGCGTCTGCCTCGTCTTGGGTTCGACCGTTAGTTTGCGATCCGTCGATTTAATCACGTTAAAGTGGCAGACTAATTAATTAATGGCCTCGACCAACTGCTCGATTGACCTCGGCTGAAACAAGAGACGTTCGGGAGACGGGATCCGGATAAGACAGTTACGTCACAACCTGGCTGACGAGTTGATTGGTCCTAATTTAAGCTCCACCAGTCAGCGGGCAGCAATTCTTGACGTCACTGAAGTATCCGGCTTCCACCAGTCAATATATATACACTCTGGAATGGAACATACATGGGATAAATCTTGCTACGTCGTGTGAACCGAAAATTACTCGCGGGGAAGGGGCTAGGGTGGCAGCGGTGGTGCTGTAGCGGGTTCGAATCCAGCTCAAGGTGTCTCTGGCACCCAACGTACCAGAACTAGTCACCTGGAGTCACATCTGAAGTCTTGCGTCACGTACGATGTCAAGAGACATCGCGGAGTGGATCCATCTAGGTTTAGGAGTGGAGTCGTGATGTTAAAAGTTCGTCCTCTGTATAAAAGCGTCGTGTTGGTGTATTGCGAAGTCACAGGTGCTGCTCTGAAGTCACGGATGGGGTCTTGATGTCACTGGGAGGCGTTTATTAAAGCCGACATCGGTAGAAATCAGGACACCAGGAAGATGTCCACTATTTTTTTACGGCTATAGTCATCTTTATTGTTTTATTTACAACTTATGTACAGCGCTTGCACTCAACACACGAGTACTCAGAACACGCGCCCACTTAAGTACTGGAAGATTGCAAAATACATTTAATACTCGGTGGAAACGGGAGACCTAATTTGCATACAGGTGACAGGTCGGGGACAGATTGTGAACCCCTTCGAAAATAAAATCGCGTAATGAACAAAATAACATTATTTGTCACAATGATTAATGGAGCAAAGCCCTACCCACATTCCTCCTCCTGGGACAGAAACGAGCCAAACTGATCTGCATCTGAACACGTTGATTGGTTCTTTGTTGTTGATGATGGTTGGGGGACACGGAACCGGTCCATTTCTGTGGAGTTGTCATTGTGGTTCAAACGTGTCGTGTGTCTCGTGTTTCTATGCGATCATCACTTGACTGACATGTCTCGTATTCTTCAAGAGCGATTCCTCCCTGGCCATCAGCAGGTGGGAAGCAACATTCCCTGGTCGATGCTGCTCATGATAACGACCCTTGTGGGTAGGGGAACATTTAAGAACGAAAATTTTAAGTTAGCGATTCAGTTATCTTTATTTTTTCATCGGCCCAAACGAATGATTATACACACACACACAGGCCAGGCCTGCTTGGCGTACACACACTAGTCAGGGATGACTGGCCCCCCGAACAGAGACCAGGACTACTGGAAACAGACACACACACAAGTCATCGATGCTTGGCCCATACATACACAGGGGAAAACATGCTTGGCTTACATAAATGCTGGCCAAAGGTACTTGACTCATACTCACACACACACACTTACAACAGGCCAGGAGTGCTTTGGCCTACACAAACACGGGCCAAATGTGCTCGGTCCACACACACACACAAGGTTGACTGGACTAGACCACAACTACGTAGATATACAGTGGATATCACTTATAAAGTGGGATGATATTTGGCCACGGTAGACTAGAGGGCGGGACTAGACGAGGAAAACTGGCAGACACGAGACTGCCCAAACTAAACACTGACCCCACGGAGTACGATGGGGACTGGCGATAGCGATGTGTGGAGGTGACAACGCAACCAACACCCTCCCAGCGTGTAACGTGACGGCGGTCGCTGTGCGAGACATTACGGTAACACCGCCGCCGTTAAGTGGATAGGGCAGAAGCGGCACAACGGGAGCTGTAGCTACACAGTGCAGGTCGGGACGTGGCAACACCTCGCTGTTTGTGTAGAGATGGCACCGCCGCTGTGGAGATTTGGCAACAGCGAAGAGTTGGGGTGGGGGGGTTGTAAACATCGCGGAGAGACTGAGGGATGTGGCACAGCATCTCATGTGCAGCAGAAGTGTACACATCTTCAGAATGTAGCAGAATCTGTGGGGCACTTGGCACAGCGCCTCTTGGGTGTAGCAGAACTTGGGTGGATGTGACAAGGCCGTGAGGGATCTGGCACCAGTGAGGCGGGTGTACATGTGGCATCAGCGCTGTGGGGAGGTCGCTGCACTGTCCCAGTTAACTCGCTTCTCTGGGCACGACGTTACTACCTTTGACCCGGGCCTTGAGGGTCAGGTCATGCCTCAGGGGTCGTCCTACCTTGGTGCTCAAGGAGTTCAAGAATATCTTGAGGTGTCTGGCTTGCATGTGGCTGACTGACCCCCGGTGGTCGGCTTCACAACCCTAGGTCACGTGAGCAGGACACACACACATCAGGACGTCTGACGCGGAGAGGTCAAGTGCCGGGTCTTGCGCGGCTGCCCGGGCCGGGCACTATACATCAGGTGTAATAACTCTACTAAAGTCGCTAAAAATATCTAATAATTAACGAGCTCTTTTCCAAAACTCTATTTATATATATATTTGGCTTTCGTAACAATGGTTCTGCATTGTTTTGGGCTCTAGTGAAGCACTTTGGTTTGCTTTTTTGTTTTGTTTTACTGTTCCTCCAAATTGGTTACCTGCTGAAAGGTAGAGGACCAATCAGGAAGGGAGACGGAGTCACGTGACTGTTGCGTGCACCAATTGGAGAAGAGAGACTGTCATGCGTAGTGCGGATAGGCGGAGGAGATGTGTGACGTCATATGGGAGGGGTGGTGCGTCATGGAGTGTCCGGATGCGGCGGCGATGTTGGAGTAAAGGTTGGCGCTCGGGTTAGTCCAATACGAGGTCGGAGACGGGAATATGCTGGCTGTGGGACACGAGAGAGAGAGAGAGATCACACGTTAGATACATGAAGGATATGCACGTTTGCTAGACTCCTGGTAGATTATCATAAACCACACTGGAAGCTGCAAGTCAGGTGGAGATAACAGAAGTGTAGGTGGTTCTGGAATCAGGAAATGTAAAGCATCAGTCAGCAAAGTTGTAGACTGAGACTCGTCTGAAATGTCAAAACTCTCGAGCGGGACGGCACGTCTATAGGGTAAGATGACTTGGCCTCTGGCCTGATCCTTTAGGATCTGGACAGAGGCTTGGCCATCATGGCCAAAGGTTGTGTCGTTGTGCCCAAGGGGTGAAATATAATGAAACCACATAATAAGTCCTATAATAGACAAGACTTAAATTCGAGAAATAAATCGTTTTTAATACATTTAGATATATCAACATTAACAGTAGTTGAGGACAACCTTGATTTTTTACGTCATGTTTTTGTCTACTATTAAACTCCTCAGAACTAAGAAGCCACAATCAAAGTGAAGAGAGTATTAAAAATATAATACAGACAATCTAGACCCGTAATTCCGCCTTCAGCCTTTTTACATGTGTTCCATAATAAGTCCCTCTGTAGTGTTAATGCCGTTAATTCCTGCGGTGGTCATGTATGGGATTTTCTAATGGGAAAAGGGTGACTTTAAATCAACTTTTAGCACCCATTAATAAGCGTTCCCTACTGTTTCCTATACTCTTACTATTTTACTGTCTCTAATATCAGTAGTATAGTGTTTTAATACTATGCGTCTTTTTGTACTACAGATGATTGCTACAGTCCTCCTGAAGATAACTTCATCACAGACCACCAGGTCTTGTGTGTGGTTTCCCCGTGCACTCCCATACTTCGAAGTCAGACAACTCTGCTGGGCAACGCTACATCACGTCGTAAATTTGTGTCTTTCAGCGGTATACCAGAGGAGTGTGGCTGTCGACTTACCTGCCGACGAGGGTATGCCTGTGTGGGTGCTCATGAAGTTCAGCTTGGTGGTGGGATGGTAGGAGGACATGAAGAGGTCGCTCTGGTACTTGTAGGCCGTCGGGTCGGCTCCCGCCGGCTGCGTCGCCGCTGCAAGGCCCTGGAAGTCGAATTTGTAGGCGTACCGCTTCCCATGTACCTTCGTCATGATGTTCTTGTCGTAGTAGTACCTGACGGAGGCGCCGTAGAAGGTATGCTACATGACTAATGAGTATATAAGACACTAGTAAAACAAATGCATGTATTTTTCTCCGTTATCTATATATTCCTTATACACAGATCAGAAGAGGACCCAGCAAAGCCGCTTGGGTACCCCAGCCACCACGCTGACCCCCGTCTCCGTGATCCCCCAACCTGACCTCACCTTAGCGCCCGAGAGAGCTTGTCATAGTTCATGTTGGGTTTGGATTTCCTCTCGCCCCAGCGTCTGGCCACCTCGTCCGGATCCGTCAGCTTAAACTCGCCGTTAGTGCCCTCCCACGTGATGCAGTTGGCGTTCGAGGAGTCGGACAGGAGCTCCAGCAGGAACTGCCATAGCTGGATCTGACCCGATCCTGCTGGGAGAGTGGAAGATGTGAGAGCGAGACTGGAAGCGGTGGAACGCGATGCAAATTAAATGCCCCAGTAGACCATCTGAAGATTTAAAAAAAAAGTGTTCCAAATATATGTTTTAAGGACATTTGTAACCGTTTCTAGTAAGGAATCAGACAATAAATGAGTCACATAAAAGAGTTTGCCAAATATATTATACAGAAACGGAGAAAAAAATCTGGTAAGCATGTAATTAATTATTAAATAAAGTCCTTAGAAGAATGATTATGCTACGTTTTAATAATTCATTTGAAAATATTAGTTACAGCTAAATATATATACTCGTGAGACTAGTAATGCCATTTTTCTATAAACTAAAAATAGTATATGTTACGTCGGGCACCACGGTCTGTCCCGTACATAAAGGCCGCCAAAATTGAAAATAAAATTGGAAGGTTTTGATGTTCAGTTGCCAATGTTCCAATATTTTTTTTGTTTTGTTTTTTGGCGGTTTTTTATGACGTCTCTGTTTTGTTTTGGGTCGTGATTTTTGTGCATTTATTGATGTGTATATATGTTTTTGTGTGTATATTTGTGTTTGATTATAGACTGGATATTGAAATTATTCAATACCCTCTTGATTTTGATAAACGTCTCGGAAAAAGGAATGTGCCCTTCACTTTTGAAAATTAAACTTTTTGTTGTCAACAGATACATCTACGCAGACCACTAGTTCAAAAGAAAAGGCTGTATCGAAAATACTAATAAAGCTCCTTTCCAAATTCTCGTATGTGTGTAAATTATACCCCTGCTGTTCTTCACAGTCTTGGAGAAATGTAGAGTACAGTATTCTACCCAGGACAACTGTTGGCGAACGCATGGTTGAAAATGGCTGTACATCGCTGTGCACAAAGAGGTTGGGTGTCCCGGGGCAACTCTGTAATCTCTGCGAGACATCCCTTACATCTGTATACCGGAGGAGTGTGTGTGTGTGTACTGAGCAATATACGGAGTGCTAAAGACCTATCGTAAATGGGCGAGCTGTTTTTTGTTTATTGGGTGTATATTTACCACCTGATGTAGTTTATGACTTAATACTTACAGTTGTACTTACCCGTCTTAATGTGTGGGTAATATATAGGTACATACGGAGGTAGAACGACCAGGCAGTCACCATACGTGATGGTGTCTCGTCTCAGTCACCATAAAGATGCTGGAACCTACGAGCACTGTTGTCATTACTAAGGTCACGATACTCACGGCCACCACTCTTACCGTAGTATAACTACTACTACCTCCACCACTGGCTCACCACCGCTACCACACCAGCAGCAGCACACTGGCTCACCAGTGGCTGGGCCAGCATTGATCCTGCACCACACCAAGGCCAGCAAACCCACGCGAACCTTCCCCCTCCACCACGCTCTCTCCTGTGGTGTGGGTTGTGGTGGTGATGGAGACTGTGGCGGTGAAGGCTGAGGATGTGGTGGAGGTGATGGAAAACGTATAATGTTGTAAAACAGGAGGGCCGGGTTATAGGTTATAAAATCCAGTTACCATTGAAAGCTGTAATCGTGTAGTGACAACGCTGGTGATATGGAGGGAACAGTGAGAGCCGATGTGGTCACTGTATACGGTGAGGATGGTGAACACAATGCTGGCCTGGATGATGAGCTCGTCTCAACCTAAAGACACACAAAACCCCTCCCCTCCGGCCTACTGTACCTTAAGACGGTTACCTCCATCAGACAGAACTAACCCTTCCTGTACTACTTCTAGTACAGGAAGTTAGTACATGATACAGAGGGGCGGTTAGAACCGTACCTGAACTTGCCAGTCGACTGCTGGTTGGGCCAAACATCTGATACGGGTCTGTGTGAAAAAAACAAGCACATCAACAAATACAGTCAAGATGTAAAATTGTCATACATAGAGTCATGCACGTATATGAATTTCAAATGTTTATGTATAAATTAAAAGTTGGTTCACGTCGTCCCGTGTTTATCTATAGACAAGTGTCTGGTGCTGAGTTGGGTATGTGTTTGCATACTTGAAATGTTAATATATTATTTCTTTATGTTTATATGAGGCCTTGGAGTGGAAGATAACGTCTTCAAAATTTCTGAAATTTTATACAAGTTTAATACAGACCTCGTACACATGTAGTCCACGATGCAATATACATATATATATAATGTTTTTACATTAAGGACCTAAATTATTTATTCACAGGTTCCAACGTTCTTACGTAAAGTGTCTACATGAAGACTTAAAAATGTTTGTAAATATTCATAATGTTTACGGACTAGGACGAGTCTTCAGAGAGTGAAGTGTGTTTTAAGAACTGACCGTAAAATATTTACAAACTGACTAAAGTGTTTCCTGTACTCCTTTAGTGTAGTCAGTGTTGTTATAGTGTTTTTTGTTTCTTTTTATTCTGAAGGGATCACGTACAATTAGTCTAGATATGTAAGGGGTCTGTCATACTGATTTAGAAGTAAACAGCCACTGTTGCAGACACTCGATGGGAAAAGAAAGTGGCCGAAATACCCTACGAAAAATAAAAAAATCACCTTAAAAAGAACGAGGACCCCCACATTCCCATTCCAGATTCCCAATTCCCATTCCAGCCACGGCGGCGGTAAAAGTCTGTTCACTTCTTTCTCAAACACTCCCGGGTAGGTGGGCGGGCGGGGGCGGGGGAGGAGGAGGGGCAGTCAAGTCTGAAAACGCCCTTAAGTTGGTGTCTGTCAAGACACTTACACAGTGGCTTGCCTTGGAGGGAGAGGGGAGTGGAAGGGAGGTAGGGTTCAGCGGAGGAAAAGAAGGTTCTGGCACCATCTCTCTCTGGCGCTGTGTAAAGGTATTATACCACAAGACTCTTGTTCCTTGCGTGTCGAGTCCAACCACACCACCACTCCCCTCCCCAGGGAACTTACTGGTGCTGTCTGTGTGGTGTGTCCAGTGTACTACACATCCCTCCCCCCGCCCCCCTTACCCCTCCTTCCAGGTCGACTGCTTGGTGCGCCAGGGTGTTGGTTGGTGGTGTTGGGTAAGTGGACAACCCAGCCAGCCACACGACCAACAAACACCAAGACGTACAGAGTTACGGACACAGCCTCCTCACCTCTAACTAACTACCTCGCCTTTTCCAGCCTTCTTGGCCATCTCAAAAGACGACACGGGTGGTTGATTCTCCTATTTATATTCACCCCTCTCCCCAGGTCTCCTAGATCCCTGCCTAAAACTTATCTGCTACTTTCCTCTACTTTGTCTTACTCTTCCTGTAAGCTTTATGTGAACAGTGAATCTCCTCCCCTCCGTCGCTGAAAACGCTGAATACAAATTTCGCATCGAATTTAACATAGTTTTATTAACTTCTCTGTTCGTCTATATTTCTGTCTTTCTTCTGCATAATATATTAGAAAAGGCGTTTTATTTCTTCGTATTTTCTCTCGTAAAGCTGCCGCTTATATGGACACGGGAACAGAAGAACTAGGATGGTGCTGCACTCGCGAGAGCTGGCGGGAATGAACCCGTCATCTCGTGCAGGCGACGAAGCAGCGCCAGCAGAACGCCTCCGCGCACTACGATCCCGATTCCTCTATCAAGGAATAAAGTATTGAAACGAACTGAACTGAAGGACTGGGCTGGCTGGCTGGCTGGTAAGGACCGTGGAAGTCCTGGGAAGAAAGCGGAGTCCGGGATGGATTTTTATGCAAGTCCGGCGATGCGGTGGGGGCCTGGAGCCAGAGCAAGGACCAAAAGTCCCGGAAGACGCAAGAGAATTGTTGAAGAGGAAAGGTTGGCTGAGTGAGTGAGAACCGCTCCGTCCGTCCGCCAGGGATGGTGCAGGATGAAGTTCCCCGAGCGATCCTGACCAGACTTGGGTTTCTACGAGTTTTCTCCGTTCTCTTCTTTCTTTCGTCCTTCATTCCTAGTCTCATTGTACTTCGGGAGTTTTTTAACAGTTAACGCATACGATTCATCTTAAAACCATCTGATGTCTGCGTATAATGTTCTCAATACCTGCCAATGTGGTTTTGATTATTCTTTTTTTCAAGGTAACGTTTCATATTCCACGCAAGTCGGGCAATTCCTTCACTGCTGAGTCTCAATATGTAGCCTGGAATTATATTTGATTCATTTCTCTACTCAGGTTAAAGCATTAACTCCTCTCTGCTCCTCTATAATTTTCTTTTTCTTTAAAAGAGTCTCCTTAACTCTTGAGTCGATTTGATTTTCTTTCTTTCTCTTTCAAGATAAAAGTTACATATTTCTTCATATTTCCAGATAAGTTTTGAGAAACTGGTTTGCAAAACGCGTTATACATCACGCGCGGTGAACTGGGAATCGCTATACAGCGCACACCAGCTGGCTTCAGTAAACTAGGGTCACTCAGCAGAGGTCACCTTAAAAATAGGGAAAGCTCTGATGGGAATGTCGTGGTGAGGACTTGAGCACGACGGTACGACCATACCCAGGGGGGTCGTGCCCGCCTTTCTCAAGGGGTCGTACCGCCACCACCCTCTTCGAGCGAGGGATCACAGTGCTAAAATCACGGCGATTTGCTAACCTCGTCACTCACGCTTCTTATTCCCCTCCCTCCCTCGTAAGGCATTACCCAAGGTGCTTCCTCCCTCCCTTCCTTCCTCCACGTTTGGCAATAGAATATTTCCAGGAGCAGCAGCGGTGGTGGGCCGGTGTGGAGTCCCGGCTGACGACAACAATAACGACCACCCTCATGCTACGGCAATATCCTGAACCCTGCCCACCCGATACGGGCCCGCCCGCCCACCCACCCACAGCCCACACCGCTCCACCCGTCGTTTTAAATCCGCCCGACACACAGAGCCGTACGCGACTGAATTAAGTCTTATGGAACTCATTCCTCGCTCTCGACGAACTGAACCTCTCCCCCCCCCCCATCATCTCCCGTCCCCCAGAAAGCGATCACGTATATTCAATAATGCCTCTATGAAGCCGCGGGAGCATTATCATAATGGGATATCGAAGCTACAAGTGCAATATTGACGGAGCTAAACTGCACGTCGGCTCAAAGACCAAAGGCAGTTTATTGGTTCGGCTTCTCGCTGGAACCCCGCGCCACCCTTTCTACGCTACAGGTACCACCCCCTCCCCCCTCCACACAGACACAGACACACCAGCGTTCGGATTTAACTGCGAAGTAAAACCATTTACAGCGTTATACAGCGGTTAAAGAATAAGACCCAAAGTAAAAAAATAATAAAGTGTGGGGGTTATTGGAAGAGCTAATAAAATGTAGGCAGTGAGGCTAGACACACACACACACACCCCGCCCCAACTCCCCCCCCCCCCAGGACTCTCCCGGATTTGGAAAAGTGTGTGGCGGCGGCGGCGGCGGGGAAGGCGAGTGTTACGGTTGGCGCGCAGTTCAAACACTCGACGGTTTTATTGGGGCCGCCGGCCTGCAACCCCGCCGCCACACGCTCTATAATATCAAAGAAAATCAAGACGATTTTCCCCACCGCCCGACCCGACCCCACCACGAAAAAAACTCGTCTCTCTCCATAACGGCAGCGCACGCGGGAAATCCTCTCTCTCCCTCCCTCTCCCTGGGACCTGTTCGCCCCTTCTCTTCCTCCTCTTGTGTTTTAAGGAGACTTTCTTATATTTCGGGTTGTAAGGCGAGGGATGCGGTGGGGGTTTTATGATGAGGGGGAGGGTGAGGGGGGGGGGGGGTGGAATGTTGTGTCGTGTGTGGTGACGAGAGACGCTCTGCCTCCGCATATACAAGGGCGTCTCTGGGGAGAGAGAGAGAGAGAGAGAGAGAGAGAGAGAGAGAGAGAGAGAGAGAGAGAGACTATAGATAAGGCACTCCCTTTAAGAACACTTCCTGCGTTTCATTCACCCACGACCTCCTCAACTCCTCCCCACGACCCCGAGTCTGCTCCCCACGACGGCATGGCTTCCACCCTCCCACCACGGCCCTCCCCTCCCCAAGGCTCGGCAGGACCCTCTCGTACCCTCCCTGGCCGACCCCCTCTGTACCTCGGGCTGATTTCCGGCACTCCCGATATGTTATCTGGGAGAGTTGGAGAGGGCTTGAGAGGGAGTGAGAGGATTGGAGTGGGAGTGAGAGGGCTGGAGAGGGAGTGAGGGGTTTGGAGTGGGAGTGAGAAGGCTGGAGTGGGAGTGAGAGGGCTGGAGAGGGAATGAGAGGGCTGGAGTGGGAGTGAGAGGGCTGGAGAGAGGGAGTAAGAGGAAAGAAGACACAACACAGGACAATCACCACAACTATCGCTACGAAATCAGTAAAAACGAATAGCCATATAAAATACAACCAGCCGTACATCCTGTCAGGACTAGAAACACGTCGCTGTTACTGCTCGAGTGAAGCCTCGAGGCTTCATGAAGCGATCCTGGTGGGAGTAGAAATGTACGTTGAACGTTTCGATACTCTGTGGAGGGCTCGTTCACTGCTTCACCACAGTCAACAAATACTGTGGACGGATATATATATATATATAT
>JAYMFT010386213.1:0-20092 GCA_038088735.1 Panulirus argus | reverse complement strand
ATAAAGTGAAGAGCGTGAACATATATATATATATATATATATATATATATATTTATTTATTCCTTCTGATCCACGGGAAAGGAAGCACGATAAGTTCCCGAGTGCACTTTCGTGTAATGATCACATCGTCGGAGGATATGCAAGAAAGAGAAATTTAACAGTCAGTTGATGTACAAGAGAAACGTGTGTGTGTGAGAACAGTATTCCATGCCTGGGTGAATAACACTTCTGTAGATGTGAAACTGTAGTTCACAAGAAATATAATCACAGTACCTCTACAACATTCTCAGCTTTTGGGAAGCAGGCTTTGTGTTTATGTAGGTTTTCTTGGAAACAGTGTAGGATATGGCTATGCCCAGCATGTTTATATTATTACAGGGTTGAATTGTAGCGTTTTGAAAGTGAATAGATGATTCTTAGAAAGAGATATAGGGAGAAATTGCGTTTTAGCACTATCAAATTTTACAAGGTTACTGCTTTCCCAATCGAAAATGCTGCACAGGTCCGAATTAAGAAAGTAAATATGATCAATACGAGAAAGAGAACAAGTATTAAAGAAAGGAGGGAGGGAAAGATGATTTAAAGTATGTAAAGTGGAACCATCAGCATGAGAGTTAATGGGGTTAGAGGTAGAAGAGAAATCACTTACTGAGAAGGAAGAGGGTAAGTGAAAAGACGGAACCCTGAGGAACACCACTGTTGATAGAATAGGAAGGGGAAGTCGCTCCATTGAGGACTACTGCGATGGAAGACCCACAGAGGAAACTATGCTTTAGAGAACAGAGAGAAGCAGTAAAATCAAAAGATGGGGGTTTAGAATGCAAAAAATTATGCCACACCCTATGCCACACCATGTCAGATGCTTTGGAGATGACAACTACGACAAAAGTTTTACCGAAGAGGACGTAGAGGTGTCACATAGCACAGAAGATCATTAGCAGACCTAGCATTTCGAACTCCACACTGGTGATATGAAAGACGTGAGTTGGATTCTAAATGTTTGAGAAAGTGGAAGTTTAGGAAAGTTTCTAAAACTTTGGAGATAGCAGAAGTGAGAGCAATGGAGGGGCTAGAACGGTCTCCTGTCTTAGGGACGGGCTGCACCAAGGCGTGCTTCTTAGTGGAAGGGAAAATCTGGGTTTCCTGACAAAGACGAAGTAAGTGAGCAAGGATTGGTGCTGGCTCAACACACTCCCGTAGAACACGAGGAGGCAAGTCGTCCGCGCCATACGCCTTGTCCACTGGATCCGGGAGAGCACCTGGAAGACCCTGGTCGAGGAGAACACAGAAGGTGGTACAGGTACAGTGGGAGGAGATAGGAGCGGAGGATTGGAATCTGAATCATCCAAAATTGAATTAGAGGAAAGCAAGGTGCCAAAGAGAGCAGCTTTATTAGTTGAAGAGTTACCAGTACATTGATCAGGTCGGAAAAGAGGAGAGGATGATTTACAGAATTTGTTGGAGAAGCTTCTGGTTAAGAACCAGAAAGATTTAGCAGTGAAAGATGTCAAGTCAGCACACTTTCTTTTTTTTGAAAGTCCGCATGGCTCTTCGGAGAACAGCTGTACAGTGATTCCGAGCAGAAATGAAAGCAAAGTAGATCTTTGGGGAAGGGAAGTATTTCATTGTCAGGGCAGGAAAGATCAAACCACGATTGAGGAGAAAAAGATTCTGAGGTAGATGGGATGTATGGCTTCATTCTAGCTGAGATAATCTCTGCTATACGTTCAGCACAGCGCAAGTCATCCCGACCAGAGAAGCAGTGGCCATCCCAGGGAAAGTCTATGAAAGAGCTGTGCAGGGATAACCACTGACCTCTCTCAAACATATTAGCAATAAGAATTGATTAGTGAAAAGTCTGCTGGCTTAATGTTAGGATGTTGAAAGTCTGCTGGCTTAATGTTTGGATGTTGAAAGTCTGTTGGCTTAACGTATAGATAATAACGAAAGTCTGCTGGCTTAACGTCTCTATGTTAAGGACAGTCTGTTGGCCTGACGTCTAGATTTTGACGAAATTCTGTTGGCTTGACGCCTAGACGTTGAAAATATATTGGCTTCACTTTTAAATGTAGAAGAAAGTCTGCTGACTTGACGTCTAAAGTTGAGAAAAGTCTGCTGGCTTGACGTCTAGATGTTTAGGAAAGTCTGCTAGCTTAACATTCAATTGTAAAGAAACGTCTGCTGGCTTGAGGTTGATTTAAGGTTGAATTAATATCCAGAGGTTGACGATAGACTGCTGCCTTGACTTTTGGATGTTGACATCTACATCTTAACATGTAAACATCAAAGTAATGCTGGTTGATAGTTGAGACACTGATAAAAACCAGGTTCTTCGCCCAGGTGGTTGCCTAAAGATCTAGCTATCAAAAAGACGTAAAAGTACCAAGTGAAGGTTGTTCTGACGTCTCGAAATTCATTAGCTTAAGGCTCAGGTATCAGATGGCCATATTCACTGGTTACATATCAGTATGTTGATGTAAGCTAAAGGCTGACTTAACCTCCAGGCATTAACTAAAGGGTGGCTTAAATTTCATATATTTACTAAAGGCTGACTAAACCTCCAGATATTAACCAAAGGCTGGTTTAACGTCATGACGTTGTCTAAAGGCTGGTTTAATCTCCGGATGCCCCATAAAGGCTAGGTTAACATCCAAATATTAACTAAAGGCTGATTTGAACCTCTAGATATTAACTAAAAGTAGACTTAACCTCCAGATACTTACGAAAAACCGGCTTACCCTCCAGATATCAACTATAATCTGGTTTACCATCCGTGCAGCAACTAATTGGCTGGTTAGCTTAACTGGCTCGACGTCTAAACTTTAGCTTAAAGCTGACTTGATACCTAGATAACGGAAAGGTACTGGATGAATGTCCAGTCTTAAATCGCGGTCCATTTTAACGTTTCACTGTCTACCCCTCGGCGTTTGTGGCTGGCAGGAGCATCGGGGAGGAACACCAGTTTACCAGGAGGGGTAAGAATCCGGGCAATGGCGTCTGGCTTATAAGGGCTAGACTGCTTATAGCAAGATTCGAACCCTGATAAACGGAAATTGTGGATTGGTAACATGCACTGGAACCGCGAGAGAGAGAGAAGAGATAGAGAGAGATTATGAGACTGTATAAGTCTACACACTGGAGTGAGAAGATGTGAGTGTGGTCCCTCTGACGGAAGACTGCGACCCGTTAATGATACTTCTATATACTTCTATGTCACTTCCAAATCCACCGCGTTCATGGTATTATGAAGAACACGGGGACATCAGCCGGGCGCCAGCACCAACTGCATATGGCTGCCGCCGCCGTGAATTATGGAAGAAAGCACGTCATGGCAGTAGGGCAGTGCAGGAAGGAAGGAGAGAGTTCCAAGTGTTGATCACTGCACATTACTGTGATCAGCAGGCGGCAGACAGTGACGGCTCCCACCACAGACCTTCCCGGCCTCACCTCGGGCCATCTCCAGGCAAAAATTTTCAAGCCTGTTTTTCTAATTCTTTATTCGTTTTTAAGCACCCACATGGAGGATATTTAAGGACGTGCTTGGAGCACTCCTATTGCCCTGTATTAAACTCTCCTTAACTGGAGCCCAGACGCGGTTTTATGATCATGTGAGGTTGAGTTACCTCTTCCTCCACCTCCTGCAGGGGCCTGCTCGAGAGAGGTGGGAGGTGGGCCCACCTGGGGCTCCATCAGGACGGTGAGTGATTGCTTCGTCAGGTTAACAGTTCCTCATTTTCTGGGTAACGGAGGCAGAAGTCTCAGCAATTTTGGACCGTTTCTGTTTTTAATATTTTTTCACAAGACCACAAAATAAGCATTCTCTCTCTCTCTCTCTCTCTCTCTCTCTCTCTTTCTCTCTCATTCCCCTAACCACCACCTCCAAATTGTGTGCGATATTATAATAAGACATAATCATATCCCGACCCAAAGAAAGATAATGTCCATGACTGACGCCGTCCTTATTTTTTTTTCCTCCTCCTTATAAGATGATGTACGTTTATTCCCGATTTCCCAGATTAGAGTGGGTAATTCTGGGGGGCCCCACGACCGCATCAGCACGAATTCACTTTTGCTGTCATTGGGAAATGATGAATGAAGCAGACGCAACTGCAGCGAGAAGAGCCGGCGCGGATTCATCCCTAGTATGACTGGGTGGTCATCGGTGCTGCTGGCCACTCGGTGGCGCCCAAGACGTTCTCCAGTTACGCCTCACCCCGCAGCCCTGGCGATGGCCACTGTGTGGGCCAACAGCGAAGAGGTGTCCGTCCACTCCTGCAGCAGGTGGTGGTCGCTGACTCTTGGGGGGCGGGGGGCCGTCCTCTGGTCCCCTTTTGGACGGTATATCTCGACAAACTGGACGATTGGTATGGAAGACCAACGTCTAGATACAAATCAGACCAGCAGGAACGTTTTTAAGAATGGATTTCATACATACAGCCGTTCAAGTCCACGGCTGATACTATTTGCGCTATCTACAGGTACTACTGTATGTCTTTCTGCTCTTACCACACCAATCTGTGAGTTTCTAAAGTCTTCCACTATCACCAAAAAACCTCTGAAAGACCCGGTGGTCTGTTGCTGTTTGAAGTCCTTTGTGTATAACAACTTGAACAGAATATCCAAGCTTTAAATAGACTCTGTGTGTTCTCTGATATTGAAGTCTTCCAGTATGATTAATTTTTTCGTAACTGAATGAATCATGATTCTGAAGCCTGACTGATTAATTTTTTCGTAACTGAATGAATCATGATTCTGAAGCCTGATTGACATGTTTAGAAAGAAACGAGCGATATTGGACGGAGGGTACCGTAATATTCCCTTACATGTATACCCACTGGGGCGCCATGTGACGGAGAGTATCGTAATATACCCACAGGGGTATCGTAGATATATCTTCAAGGACGATATGAGACGAAGGCTATTGTAATACCCCCGTACAGGCTGTGTGTGACCAAGGGTATTGTAATATTTCGGCACGTCTTCACAAGTCCGGCAATAATCCCTCTCATCACGACTGTAGACAAATAGACAGCCTAATGACTTGACAACCCTAGGTCCAGCGTCACGCGGCCCCCATAATGAGGTAATGAGCCTCACATGAACGTGTGGGTGTGAGGCAAACTCAGACTGGCATTTGTACACACACAATGAGGCGACAAAGAACATCTTATTCTTGAGTCTGCAAAATTCCTTGAGGTTCAAGAATATCTTTGCAAGATCCTCTCAAAAGTCTTTTTCAGAAAGCTGGAAATGCAGTTTCGCCTTCGACCCCCATAATGGTGACTGTCGACTTGATCTGAATGAGATTTCTGGTGAAAGTTATGCGAGGAAGCCGCATATTTTCTTTGTCCTGGTGATACTAAATGCTCATATTCGCTAGCGTAAGTTCATAGGAATATTACTTTAGTTTGCTTCACATTATGAACACCCGACCCCATAAGCCTATGTTAAAGTTTCTATCTCTCTGCGTGGCCTCATTGGTGATGTATTTCAAATTTGCTTAAGAGTAAAGGTGATGAGAAGGTCCCTTGTAGGAAGATTTATTCCCACTCCAGGGTAAGGCCCAGCCTGTTCAACAATACGAGGACGGGAATAGATTGATTTAGAAACAAAAGACTGGGTGTATCTTTGCCTTGGCAAAGAACATGGGTCTCTCTCTGCCTTGGTAGAGAACATGGCCAATCTTAAGATTAAAATTAGGTATAGATTTGCTAACTTAATGTCAGAGATCCTGGCTTAATGACCTGTACCTCTTGATAATCATTATAACCCAGCAACACACACACACACACACACACACACACATATACGTACGTGCCGCTGTCAGAAATTGAAGTCTTGCAGTCATCTGCGTTTTGACGGATGTTTACGATCTCTGGCTTAACGATCCTTAAACGCAACGACGGAGACGGGCCGCACGTCAGAGCGACAAAGGACCGTGCCAGGCAGGGAACTGACCACTCCGACGGTAACAACGGTTCAAGGTTCTAAATGACTGGTGGCATTGGAGGCCCTTCACTCGAGTCCAAGGAGCTTGGCCTTTCCAGCTACTCTTCTACTTGGTCTCCTACGAACCCGTCACAAAACCGCCTTCATATTCCCCAGTTCCCGCTCACCCTCCCTCGAGTTAGTGGCCAAGAAAGGTATTTAGAGCCTCCCATCCAAACGCATGGACTTGGACGAAGAGAAACGCTCAGCAGCTAAGCGTCTTCCTGAGGGATTGGGTCAGCTATAACAACATTAGCGTAACCAGGATGTTAATATCTTTGCCTCACCAAAGACCGAAGGGAATAGAATACAATTCTCACACTTGGATTGGAGATGACAGATTATTCTTAAGAGCCCGTCCCAACGGCTCCCAGGAGTCATCTGTCACTTTTTGCCCCCATACACGAGACGGGAGATGACAGGTTGTTCTTAAGAGTGGCTCCAGTCCTCATACGAACCATCTGTCATCTTTTTTTTTCCCCATTTTAATGTATCGGTGATAAGGTCGGCTGAGGTGTGAAGGTGGTGTCACCGGGGCCTGTCACTGGTCGCCGCGGGTGGTGGCCCGTCTTAAGACAGCAGGGGACGAGGAGGGAGCCTCTCCGCCCTCTTCAGATGGTTCTCTGTCTGGTTTGCAGGTTCTCTGTAGGGTGTTAGTTGATTCTCGTTTCCTGATTCCCCTACAGGGCTTGGGTGATTATCTGTCGGATGGTCTACTTCTCAACCACACTCTCTGGTTTTCCCTGAATTCGTTGGCCCACTGATGATTCAGCAAGCTCCTTTTGTACCATTTACTAAATCTCTGTCGGGCTAAACTACATCTCTTAGTTTAAACAAATTCTCTATAGATTACGACTGAATTTACTCGTTCGGGAAAACTGATCAAATTCCCGTCGGCTTCGGCAGTTCTCTAGCGTAAAATGAGAAAAACAAATGTAAGTTTTATCGTTTTATGTCAGACTTGGTTTTTTTACAAAATCATAGTCTGGTCTTTGAGGAATGAATTGATATAAAGGCGGATTTACTGTTGTGATATCCGAGTTACCGGATATTTGCCAAACTTGTTGATGTGTTTCATTATGAACGTTTTATACGTGGAATTACTCGTTCGTCAACGGATTTACAGATTCAGTTACCGATTTACTGACTCTCTGCTGGATTTACAGTTTCACCGTCAGATTTACTGGATGTCTGTTGCACCTATAGGCTCACACTGTCAGATTTACTGAGTCTCCCCTCCTATTCATCGGTTCGCTTCAGTTTTACCGAGTCTGTTCGGATTTACAGCTTACTGTCAGATTTACTGGGTCGCTTTCGGATTTACAGGTTCACTCCAGATTTACGGGGTCTCTGCCAGGTGGTGTTACTGGTTATCCTAGTGGTGTTACATGTTCCCAAGCGGTGTTACTAGTTCTCTGGTGGTGTCACTGAATCCCTGGAGTTGGTACTTGATTCCCTGGTGGTGTTATAGGATTTTACAGAATTTGTTGGTTGTGTTACAGAATGTGTTAGTGGTGTTACAGGATTGCCTGGTGGTGTAACTGGATCCCCTGATGGTGTTACAGGCTTCCGTAGTGGAGTTTCAGGATTTCCTGGTGGCGTTACTGGGTTACGTTCAACAATGAAGTAGTGAAAATCAGATGGTTCCAATTTGGCTTGTTTTTCTAAGCTGTAATGTCGCGCAATAGGACTGAAAATGCAACATTTCTACTTATTCTAGACTCAACATATTGTGAGATAGTGTAAACCATTCCCTAGTGTTACTGTTGCTGGCTGAGAGGAAAGAAACAGTTATCAAAACGGCCCACCCTGTCTAGTTTATCAGGGTATATGGGATGACTTCCATCGCCAGGTAACACTGCCACCAGTAAGTAGCACCTGCCTCTCCGCTGACATTTTTTTCCAACACTGACACCTCTGAAACATAGGAGGCCGATTTCGAGACACCAGCGACGCTCGTTTTACTGACAACACTTCCGCGATGCTGATGAAACATCCTTACACCACTGACCAACACTTTGACAACACTGATAAAGACCGTCACAGCACTGACAACACTCACAGTACTGATGACAGCCTCAGAACTCTGGCAACGCCTTTACCATGCTCCTAAAGTATCCTTACAACACTGACAACACCTTCACGGTATTGTCACCACCTCATTATTCGTGAAACACCGTCACAACACTGACAACATCACCTCAGTATTGACGAAACATCCTCACATCACTGACACCATCATGAGGCTGACGAAACACCCTAGCAACACTGACAACACCTTAACAGTAACAATGGCACTGTAATTATGCTAAATCTCCCTCAGTCACCACTGACATCATCCTCAGGGGAGTGGCACTTCAACTACGCTGACAACAAGAGGGAACCGACAGCACCTTGACAGTCTAGACAGCATCCTTACAACATTGGAAACACTTTTAGACTATTAGCAACACCTTCAGAGCGCTCGCAACACAACTTCGTCAAAAATCCCGAGAGACCTTCATAATTCTGACATCGCAACACTGACATCTTCATGACGCTGACAACGCCTTGGCACTGGCAGCATATTTACATCACTGGAAACACTTTTCCAACACTTGCAGTGTCATCGTAACATTACAAAATGTTTCATGTAACTCTGTCGAAACTTCTGTGGTACCGAGGATACTGCCAACACTTGCCAACAGTTTCAGAGCAGTGGTATTTCTGAAGCTCTGGCAACACCTTTACAATACTGACAGCACCTGCAATGTGCTGAAATTCTTAAAGCAATGACAACACGCAAGACTAAAATTTTACAATACTGACAGCGTTTTCACTTTATCACTGACAACATTTACACAGGTATCATTGAAACGCTAAGATCTTAATGCTGACAACATCAGAATTCTATTTTCACTGCAATGACAACTTTTTCAAAATTTTGTTTTTAACAACACTGACAACACCTTCAGATGTCTGTTTTCACAGCACTGACAACACCTTCAGATTTTTGTTTTCTTAGCGCTGACAACACCTTCAGAAGTCTTTCACAGCATTGACAACACCTTCAGAAGTCTGTTTCTCACAGCACTGACAACACCTTCAGTAGTCTGTTTTCACAGCACTGACAACACCTTCAGGAGTCTGTTTCTCATAGCACTGACAACACCTTCAGGTTTTTTTCTTATCACTGACAACACCTTCAGAAGTCTTTCACAGCACTGACAAGACCTTCGGAAGTCTGTTTTCACAGCACTGACAACACCTTCAGAAGTCTGTTTTCACAGCACTGACAACACCTTCAGAAGTCTGTTTCTCACAGCACTGACAACACCTTCAGAAGTCTGTTTCTCACAGCACTGACAACACCTTCAGGAGTCTGTTTCTCACAGCACTGACAACACCAGAAGTCTGTTTCTCACAGCACTGACAACAACTTCAGATTTTTTTCTTATCACTGACAACACCTTCAGAAGTCTTTCACAGCACTGACAACACCTTCAGAAGTCTGTTTCTCACAGCACTACAACACCTTCAGGAGTCTGTTTTCACAGCACTGAAAGCATCTTTACAAATGCATTTTTACAACGCTGACAACATCACAAGTGTATTTTCACAGCACTGACAACATCTTAACCAAAGCATTTTTATATCACTGACAACATCTTCACAAGATTATTTTCACTGCACTGACATCATTAGACATTTGGAGAATCGTCATGGAACTGACAACACCTACAAAAATTTATTTTTAGAACACTGACAACACTTCCAGCATTATTCTCAAAGTACTGAAAACACAACTCGGGAATCTTTTCTTACTGCGCTGACAACATCTTAAGATCATTTTCAAAGCTCTGACAACATCTGGCGCGTTTTCAGAGCACTACCACCACCTTCAAGGCAAATTTTTGACAGGACACCTTTGACGTTGTGAAAATTATATTTTCACATCATCACTACTTTCAGTCCCGGACACCATTTGAACACCGGCAACATTACACCACTGACAACGGAAGGCAACATACCCACATCACTTGACAACACTTCTTTCATAATTCACTTCTGTATTTTTACCACTGTCGAGTTTCCAGAAACAGATTCTCTACAGGTACTCTGGGAATTCAGTCGATCCCAGAAATCACGAAGACGGTCGATTTTCAGTTCGGTTTGCTTTGCTCATTAGCGGAGTCGAGTTTTGTGACATATTTTCTACGCACGGCTGTCTGTTCTCTCTGAACAATATAACACAAGGAGAATTTCGCATTCTGAGTTTGTTCGGCTGATCGAGTCGAAGAGCTTCACCTAATGCTGCAAAGAGAAGCTTCCTCGCTTTGTTACAATAATCTGAAATTAACTTTATCGTATTTCTGTTCCTTATTCAGGCACTGATAATGATCTCACTCCCGTCAGTCACATTCACTAGCCATCAGGGTATGGTGTTCGTGTTCGCCTTGTATCGTCCCTCGTCGGCTCTCGCATTTTCTCTTGCACTTTTATCACTTTCTTGGGCACCGTGTCACCGACCCATACCCGAAGAGTAGTTCCCCATCGTCCACACACACTGAATTTTCATCACTGCACCGTCAGCCGTCGATTTCCTTGCGTGCCGAGAGTTCCTGTCGCAGACGAACGACAGTTCGTCCAAGATGCCCAGCCTTCGTAGCCTCCACCTCCGTGTCCACAGCCCGACTGAGGCCCTGCCCTGCTCCAGCCGTTATATACCCTCGGCAGACTTCGATGGTGGTCCTGCGGGAGGAGCGGTCTCGCTAAGCCCTGACAGAGGCTGCCAGATCCCCACAGCAGCGTCAGGTGTCTCCCCAAACACAGTCCACGTCACCAGGAGACACCCTGTGTAACTGTCGTGTCAGTTGATGTAGGGAAGGGCCCCGGGTACTGAGGTGGGGCCGACGGGTGGCAGCGGGAGTCGGGTGGTCTCGGCGTGTGGTCGGCGCGGCGCGTGCCCGGCGCGGGAGGTCCTGCCCGGTGGTCGGCCACCCGCGCGCGCCACCCACACCGCCGCCCGACGCACATAATTCCTCGCTTATTATGCCAATTAAACGATTATCCAGTAGCGATTTTTGTGTCGGGAGCGTTGACGGGGAGGAGGTGCGCGTGTTACGAGGGAGTGACGATCGGTGTCGAAGGGCGTGAGGGGTGACAAAGTGGCGAGGAGGAGTGAGAGGCGGCCGACGCCGGGGCAGGTGAGGGACGGGGTCGGCGGGAGAGAGGGCGCGTGCGGCCTCGCGACGCAGGTGCTGACGCTGCCACCCGCCCGTCCGTTCACGCCGCCGCTCAAGTCCTGGGCTCGTCCGCTTAGCCTCCGCTTGCACAGTACCAGCCTGCTGGTGTTACACCAGTCTGCCTTGCCTCGTCCCTCCTGACCAAGTAGAATATATAATAATCCTCTCCTCATCGCTCTTCATCTCCGAGGCGAACTGAGCTATTCAATACATTGGTCCTCGTATTGCCTACCATTACTAAGTGTGTATGCCTCATGAGCGTCTCTTAGAGAGGCCCCCAAGAACCCGGTGTAGTGCCAAGCCTTACGTGCCGTCTGCCTAGAGTTTATCACACGCCCGAGTGCCCGGGTGATGGAGCCTTGAGGTGCTAAAGACGTCTGAACATCATCACTGTAATCGTCCGCTTTGGTTATAATTCGCGTGAACACGACGGTACGGCCCGTGGTTATGATTGGCTTGGCCTGTGACCTGACCTTTAAGGGGTCAGGTTAAAGGTTATATAGCATCATACGCATCGTACTCGAGCGAAGAGAGGAAGGCTCTAAGAATGCCATGATGTCTACTGCATCTCACGGCTGAACAGTTGGTCTATACGGTGGAGTAATATGAAGATATTCCTCCAGTGATAACGAATACTGCTCAGACGTATTTCTCGTATGGTAAGACTGACTGATGGCTTGGGCTATAGGATCATCGGTCCTGCCTGTGTCGTATTATAACCACCACCCGAGATGCCCTTCATCAGGTTTTACAGAGGATTCTTCGACTACATTGTACCCTCAGTATGTATGTGGCCCAAGTATTATTATATAAAGAGGACCCACACTCGGTGTATACCTTGTTTGAGGGCAAGTCCACATACATCCTCCATTGTGATTATTCAAATGGCACTCCGTATTCACACAGACAAAAACTACAAGAAACACACACCAGACTGAGTGAAAACTGCACTGCGTTCTCTTTAAGGGATAGATGCTGTTCTGAGAAAGTGGACAGGAAATATCCGTCAGCGATTAGCTGCCGCCCTAATACCATCCTCGGCATGGCCGATACTGCGCGTAAGTCATTGTGGACTTGGTAGGTTCTGAGACCCATTTTTATGAATACGGTGTTAAGCACTGAAGTACTTCTGTACCTATGGCAAACCCTCCTCCTAAAGGTACTGTAGTGGCAACTCTGGGAGGGTCACTGCCAGCCTTCCTAGCATCCAGCGCTAACATCGAAACGGAATTATATATCAATATACATGAAGACAGGGCTCAGTTACAGAACTAAGAGAGGAAAGGCACCAGGTAATAGCTTTGAGTACAGCCTGAAAGTATATATGATCGCGCAAGCATCTGAAACCCAAGACATGTGGCTGGTAGTGCGATAGACCTATGGCGAGGATGGGAAAAAATAGCGCTGCAGGCAACACCGGGCACACCTGTTCTCTGGCGGTGTCGGGAGACAGAGTAAGGACACGACAGGTGCTGTGAGGAGATCGAGAGGCCGACGGACACCTGTGGCACACGCTTGGGAAGGTGAATGCTACTGACCGACCTAGCAAATGGAATACGGACGTGTTATGTGTTGTAATGTACTTTACGTCGTCCTCGAGGCTTCCACGACGATCACGGTGGTTATGATGGTAGGAAAGGGAGACCTGACAGTGAGGCGGACGTTCTGTGTAGCCACACATATTGCCAGCGTCCGCGCGGCCGGTGGTGGCTCGCTCGCAGGGTAACTTTAACGCGGCGAGTGAAGAGGCAGAGAAAACCGGAATGTTACTGCGGGCTTTTGAGGTTGTGTGACACGAAGAGTGTGTGGGTTTGAGTGTGCGTGTGTCACATGACTATAGTGTATGGTGGGTGGATGGTATGTGGTGTGAGGAGAATGTGGTGTTTAATGCGTGTGGTAATGGTATTGGACCTTGGGTATAGGGTAATGCGTGTTGCAGAAAGTGTGTTGTATGGCAAAGT
Source organism: Panulirus argus (assembly GCA_038088735.1). Classification (NCBI taxonomy): domain Eukaryota; kingdom Metazoa; phylum Arthropoda; class Malacostraca; order Decapoda; family Palinuridae; genus Panulirus; species Panulirus argus. The sequence continues at coordinate 6,918 of JAYMFT010386213.1, read as the reverse complement.
ATGATTGTGACTGTGTGCAGTGAGGAGCATATATGGTGAATGGAGTGTGTAGTGTGACGAGAGTGTAGTGTGGGGAGTCTTTGTGATATTAGGAACACCCTGCATGAGTAGCGTGTAGCGTGAGGAATGTATGGTGTGTGGAGTGTGTCTGTGAAGATGTGTAGTGTGAGGTTTGAAAAGTATATAGTGTCGTGTGAGGAGTGTATGGTATGGGAAGTGCGGGTATAGTGTGTGTTGGCGAGGGTATGTGTTGTGTAAGACGTGTGACGTGTATAGAGTGTGGAGTGTGTGTGGCGTGGTATGGAAAGCACATACAAGGAGATTTTCAATGAAGTCAACCCTACGCACAACGGGTGACTACTTCTCCACGACTCTGTCCAGTGTGCGTGGATACACGTAAATATCACAAAGCCTTGGCCATATCCCGTAGCTTCAACATATCCCGATGTCCCTCAGAGATATGACAAGACAGACAAGCCATTCAAGTCTCTTGAAGAATTGCCCAGGAATGTCATATCCCCTGATTTAGAGATTTGGCGTTGAACAAGGAACAGTCTTCCGTCCTACCGTGTTTTCTGTATGGAGTGATGAAGACGCTATGCAAGTGTGTTACAGAGATACTACATTTACCAGTGTGTTTTGCTATATTGCTAACTTGGTGTTAAATCCACATATGAATGATACTGTATATAGAAGAGTGATTGTGTTTCCTTAATCTTAGTGATGCTGCTGTGTCCTGGGGTAGCTTGAGAATACCTATGTCCTGGGGTAGCTTGAGAATACCTATGTCCTGGGGTAGCTTGAGAATACCTATGGCTATGAAGTATTCTGAGAGGCGTTCCAACCGTATTACCTCCACTATCGGTTCACCTACAAAATTCTTTTCCGAATCAGCAAGGGTCACTTGGTGTACCGTCGCCCCGTCCTGCTAAAGAAGTTGGTGACCATTTAGTAGTCGATATACCCTCTCAAAAACGACAACAAAGTCGGGTGTGGGGCCTGGTTGTGGACGGGAGGCTCTAGTTAGTATCGGGGCAGTGAACACGACTGGATGTGAGCGAATGAGGCCTTTTTGACGTCTGTTCCTGGTGCTACCTTGCTAAAGCGTGAAACGGCGAATAAACGTGGCAAAGAGAGAGAGAGGTCAGTTTTCTTTTTCTATATCTTCAATATAGACTAAATGTGAGGATGATGACTGTGTTGTGCAACGTACTGTGGTATGAGGAGTGTGTATTGTGACTTAATGTGTGGTGTCATGGGTGTGTGACTAAATGTAAGGAACATGTGGTGCGGTGTGGGGAGTGTGGGTGGCGCTAAGAGTGCGTTGTGTGTTGTAAGGGATGGACTACTTGGATTGCGTTATGCGGAGAGTATGGTGCAGTAAGTGCGTGACGTGCAGTGTTGATACGATAAAGTATGTGGTGTGGAAAGCCAGGCGTGGAGAATGGTGGGTAATGCAAGAAGTGTGTGGATTGGAGTGCGTGGTACTAAGAGTGTGTTGCGAGGCAGTGAGTGCGTGGTGTGCTGTGGAGATTGGACCCTGTGACGAGTGTTCGGCTGGCAACTCCTTTTTATCCAAGTAAAAGAAAAATTTCGACCCATGGTAATGACGGGACACGAAACGATTTCACCCACGAATCAATTACCTCGGCCCGTGCCATTCCTGGAAGTGGAAACGAAGAGACGTACATTTTCTTGTCTCGCCAAAATGAGGCGATACAAAGAGCGTGAAAATCTTAACTAATAGATAGTCTTTTAGCACTTAGATGAAGACATTACTTGGGTAATTTTTTATGTTGTACCGTGAGTGGGTCTTTTTTGGTATCTCAAGGGATGTCAGTTGCTTTTCATTGTTTATATATATAAATATATATATATATATATATATATATATATATATATATATATATATATATTGTGTGTGTGTGAGAGAGGGGGGCTTGATCGGATAAAGGATAATAGTGTGAGAGGTGCGGTAGTAACTGGAGTATGTAAGAGAGAGCTGAAGAAGATGTGTTGAAACGGTTTGGACATGAGGAGAGGACGGTATGAATGTGAACAGTGGAGGCAATAAGTAAGCGGATGGCATCAACAAAGAGGTGGAAAGATGGAATTACCAAAAAATACCTTGAAGGTTCAGGGCCTGAACATGCAGGAGGGTACAAGGCGTGCAAGGGACAGAGAGAATTTGTGCGATTTGCTTTTGGACGACGTGCTGTAAATAAGCTGAACCAGGGCGTATGAAGCGGTCGGGGAAAAAATCTGCTTGAAATCTTCAATATGACTCTGACCGCTTTACACAGAGAGGGCACCACCATACGTTAACTGGGGGGGCAGTAGTGTATAGGACGCCTGGTTCGAGCCACAGAGAGTTACAATTGAGGATGGAAAGGGTCAGTTCAGGTCGATATTTCATACTATCGTTCTGGAAATCTGAGGGCGATTCGCCCTATCAATTTAAACGGATTTGAATTATCTTTCTCTCCAGATCTGACCACCCAGCTGCTCCCCTCCCCCTCTCTCTCTCTCTCTCTCCACATCTACTACCTACCGCCTCCCTCTCGCCTTGGTAGACGGATTCTACCTGAGGTTTCACTTCATGTTTACTGTGTTCTCCCATACCGTAAGCTTAATGCCTTGTCGCAGGTCCCTTCGTCAGCCTGTGACTTGCGGCTGGTGTCACCCGAGTGAGCATGGAGGGCTCGTGCCTCATAACCTCCACTCGCTGTAATGATCTAGTTACGAAAATCTCCCTTGGCCAGGGCGGTGTGGGCTTTCCGTCGTCCCACGAGGATCCTGGTGGAGCGTGTGGCCTCCCAGTACCCCACAGGAGGCGTGGAAGGAAGGGACGGGTGTTGGGCGCGTCCGTCGGTACAGTCTTTAATTACAGACCTCATTTCTCGTGCGGATTCTTCAATCCTGAATCACGTCGAGACGAATCCTATATATCATTCACCGCCGAACGTTCTTAACCAGCATTTAAGGTCGCCACGGTGTGTGGATCGCTTCCGTATTTGGCCTTTAAGAGGGACGTTCTTTTTAGGGGTGGAGGGGAGGTAGATTCCCTTACCACTCAGCGAGACGTAATGGTGATACGTCGCACGTCGTATGCCTTACGTGTGTGGTGTCTGAATCTCTAGGACGATGGTGCGGAGTGTGGATAGATAATACACCCTGATAACAGTGTCATCATTATTGCCAATGAACGTTGTTGTCTGGGTCGGGGCAGTAAACCATCCGCTAACCAGCTCCGTGAGCAAAAAGTCTGCCTCCAGCTCTCTCATCTGGGTCGATCTCCCGCCACTAAGTGTATAATCACCAGCCACGCGACTCCTCAGCATGTAATTACCTCGGGGAACTTACAAGGCATCCCAGCTTATCCTGTGAAAATCAATTGACGACCCGACCAAAGTTGCTTTCGGCCATCTGGCAATGATAGTACTGGTGTTCCTCCCGCGTCGTGCTCGCATACCTGCCTGCATTAGTCCCCCCCCTCACACACCTACCAGTGTTAGCCCCCCCTCACACACCTGTCTGTACCAGCCCTACACACCTGCCTGCACTAGACGTACATACACAGCTTCCTGCACCAACCCAACACACTTACCTACACTTATCCTAACATACCTGTCCGCATCCGTCCTACATATCTGCCTTCACCGATCCTACGCACCTGACTAAACCAGTCCAGCACAGCTGCATGTATTTACCTTCCACGTCTGCCCGCACCAGTACTAAACACCTAGTACGTCAGCACGACACACCTGCGCATGCCAGCACTACACACCTACCCACACCAACACTCCCACACCTGCATGGAGGAACCCTGTGGCCTTTCCCCATCCACACAAATGCCTGCACACGCCGTACACGCCTGGCCGCCCGAGCCACACACGTTCAAGAAAGGCCAAAACGCCCACGACATTAGCCCGGTCCCCTCGGCCCAGCGCTAAACACTTGCGCGCCCACTTAAACGATTAAGCCGAGCCAAGGGGTTAAGGAGAAATGTGACCCCGTGAAATACATAGTGAAGGAGGCATCAGAGAGGATAATATTGTAGGAGAGATTTACTGGCGGGCATAATGTAAGATGCCGCTGCGGAGATATTTGGAGAGATCTCGATGAGGGAGTGTCAGCGAAACAAAGGTGTTGGTGGGAGATATCGGCATGCGAGATAATGGTTAGAGATAATCAGAATACGGGCCGTGAAAAAGATGAGGGGGGGGAGGAAGGGGAGGTCCCCTGTCAGGGCAGAGACCTGACGAATCTCTCTCCACAAGAGGTGTGTATATATATATATATATATATATATATATATATATATATATATATATATATATATTATCTTTGGGGACAGGGGAGAAAGAATACTTCCCACGTATTCCCTGCGTGTCGTAAAAGGTGACTAAAAGGGGAGGGAGCGGGGGGCTGGAAATCCTCCCCTCCAGTTTCTGCTTTTCCAAAAAAGGAACAGAGAAGGGGCCAAGTGAGGATTTTCCGTCTAAGGCTCAGTCCTCTGTTCTTGACGCTACCTCGCTAACGCGGTAAAAGGCGAATATGTATGAAAACTGGTAGAGATAGTGCCAATTAGAATAATATGACGCGTGAGGGATGTGAGGATGGTGGGTAAGGAGTAGGTCGGGGACGGGTTGGGATAGAGCTTCGTGACGAGTGGGACGGGATAGAATAAGGGACAACAGGTGGATAGGGGTGACGGTATACAGGGAACCGATAGTTCAGAAGTAGTGATTTCGTGTGGTTCATCCCCAAAAGGAGAGATGATGTGAACTTCATACGAACTATAAACAGAGCTAAGAGAATGAATACTAAAGAAATTAGATTTACAAACGAAAAAATACCGAAGAAGGATGAAGATAAGAATTTAACAGCATGCGTTGAAGCAGCGGTTCATGCGGTTCGAAACGGGCGTCGCGAAAGCACTCGAATTATTGATGCAGTCGGTGGGCCGAACCAGGGCAAATGAAGCAGTGAGACGAAGCCACCGAAGGGGCTCACTGAGGCTTCTGATTCGTCTGTTCCGATAGATATATATATTCATACTTGTTCGTAGTTTCCCGCTTTATAGAGGTCGCGCCAAAAACACGAAACAGGAAATGATTGTTGTGTGTACGTTTGTGGGGTGAGCATAGGATAAATGAGTCGTTAAGTGTTAAATGTCTTCAGTATAGACCTTGCATTTTGAGCATGAGAGGGTCCTGTGATACGCTGAATTGGTGTCTGTAAAGCTGAAGAGATCGGCAGTGCCCAGCAGGACGAAGAGAAAGCCTGGAAAGTAAAATTTCACTTAAATGAGGTAGAGTTTAAAGCCGATTTGGGAAGGTGGTTGTTTACAACTTGCTGAACCATTACGGCGTGTATATATTTTGTCAGTGGTGTACTGAATGGAGAGGGGTGATCTAAAGTGTGAGGCAGGGGTAAGATTTTCATTTCTACTTGAAGCCGGTGGTTGGTTATGAAAGACTTGTCAGAGAAGGGTTTAGTGCTGGTGCATAGAATTGAATGCCGACCACATTGAGGTGAATTGGTACTGGGAGCATATTTGTTGCGTTGTACAGGTATTGAACGTTCGTGACTGTTAGGCAGCCGGTGATTATTCTGAGTGTTCCGTTTTGCGTGGCTTGTATAGCTTTGTTATAATTGCATTTGACAGGATGGATGATCCGGGAGATGAGGCGCAGTTTATGTAGGTTTAGTGGATGAAGTGTTTATATAGGGGATACGAGGTTATTCGTTTCCTTTTATCTCAAACTGGTGCCACCAAGTGTACTGGCATATCAAATCTGTGTAGAGTTTGTGTGTTGATGTGTGTGGTGTTGCGAGTAGATGTCGTATGTGGCATCTGATATGATTGGAGTTTTGCTGAATGAGAGTTGCTGACCAGTCAGGGTTAAGGGAGAGCGCAGGTTGGAGTCAGATCTTGTCAGGGGTTTTAGAGGGTTGCGCTAGATATCTGTGGCAATGCAGATGTTCTGAGTAAGCCAGTGTGCTCGAATTGCAAGACGTAGTGTTGTGTCTGTCTGTCTTTGCCTGAGTAGTATCACGGTGTTGTGATGTGAAAGTCAGGCCATCAGCATACGAAAGGTCAGTGGAATCGTGGGGTGTAGTGATGATGACCCTCTGCAGTGAAGGTGAGGCTGTTGTCAAGAAGAGATTGATGAACACAGAAGGACTGATTCGAGGGATGAAGTGATGGGGGAGTAGTGATGATGGGCTTTTGTAGCGAGGGTGAGGCCGTAGTGAAGATGAGTATTGTGAACGCAGAGGGACTAATGCAAGCTGGGTTCCAGGCCTGCTGCCGTGATCGCGCAAATGGAACAGACGTGGCTGTTGAGACGAAGCAGTTGGGGGAAGATGAAGATGGCCAGTAAAAGATGCTGTAAGCAGGCAGGTCTGCTGACAGGCAGGCAAGCAGATGATGAGTGACTGGATAAACAAGGGGGGGCTTGTACGTAAGCAGAAGATGGGTAGTTTAGGGGAGGAAACAGGGAGAAGTGATGTAAGACTGACGGATATAGAAGTAGGTGAGAGGGAAGATGTATAGGCAAGGAGGAGGAGACAGATACGAAATAAGTATGATCCAATCTGAGTATCCTTGAGCACTAAGTTACAACCCTTGATCATAACGGTAAGGTCCTTGGCTGTGATGCCTTGCTTGACCTTTGACCTGACCGTCAAAGTACGTGTCACAGGCCAAGCCGTCACGCCCAAATCTCGTACCGTGGTTCTTAAATGTCATGCGTCGTTCCCATAGGGGTCAAGAACGAACATACAAGTGAAACAAATGAAACAGGCGAAATATTGCAAGAAGATGAAATAGATTAAACTGAGTGTGAGCGAATGTGGCCGTTTCGTCTGTCTCCTGGCGCTACCTCGCCGGCGCGGGGGGTGGCGATGCTA
>JAYMFT010386202.1:0-20093 GCA_038088735.1 Panulirus argus | reverse complement strand
ATATATATATATATATATATATATATATATATATATATATATATATATATATATATATATATAGCATTAATGGGATGATTTTGATTAGGGCCTTAGTTGCCTGTGCCGTCTCAGCTAACATAAGAAAAAAACATTGCAAGATGGAAGGGAAGACGATTCTAGAAGAGAACCGTTTTACATTACTGGAAAGGAAACGACAAATGCATATCTGTAATTCAAAACTTGAATGAAACCAGTGGAAATTTTGTCTGAAAATCAGGCATTGCCATATTTAATATAGATGTATTCTGAACAAGTTCATATTGATTTGTACGTTAAAAATTGCATGAAAAGTGTAATAGAAGTTCTGAGTAACAATATATTACTGTAGTTATGCAAGAGAACATTTAAATGAGGATGACTACATTAATCAGAGAGCAGAGATTAAAATGAAATCTCTCTTGCTATTCATTCACCGATAGTTATCATAATTATAGGACTGACGAAATTTCTTGTGAAAACAAACAATCTGACAAGATATCAAACCAGAAATGAGAAATGCCATACAGAGAACTATAGACTGTAAAGCATTTACAAGAATCAGACACTGGTATTGGTGGCGGCGATGTTTCCTTGCAGTGATAGATTCAACGGCTGGAGGCTGATAATCCTTGTTACGCGGGCTGCAAAGCCTTCATCTGTTATAGCAAGGGGTCGGGTCGAGTATTGCCAAATCTGTCTCGGAAAGATGCACGTTATAGCGCAAAAACCTGATAACAGATAATCTGTAATTAAGCCATAAAGATATTTTATTGGTGTCCAAGTTCAGTCCTCCTCAAGGAGAAAATTATGAAAATTGCATGTTATACTGACGATCAGATTATCCTCAAACACCCAGATGAAAATGTTGTTGACATGTGTACTGTGATATGTAGGATTGAAAAGGGCAGTTGACATCAAGTTAAACAGGACGAAAGACACAAAAATATTGGATATTTGTAACTGGAAGGACCGAACGAGTAAATTGCCATCTAGAATTGCAACCTTCATGACATTCGGGAAAAATTAACTGCTATGGACTGGCAGCTAATATTATTGGAGGTAACGTGTACAATGAAATTCAAGTCAAAATAGGAAGAGCATGCAATACATGTTTAATTCCTTATCAGAGAGAAAGAGGGAAAAGTTCCTTGGTGTTCTCGAAAGTTTGGTACACAGTTCGTGTCTATCCGCTGCCTGGTGGTTACACCAAACTGCATCATAAAAAGACGTTTTATTGTATCTCGGGCATGAAGCAACAGCCAATAAGAAAGCAAACAGTGATAATTCATAGGGAAGAGGGATGACGTCTGTAATAAACGCTACCCAGCACAAAAGTATTTTAAACTGCATCGTTCCTGAAGGTATAAATTGAAGACAATGTGGAACTAGTTTTATGCAGGGTCAGAACACCTCAGTTACAATGGACTAGTTATAACCAGAAAGTGTACAGTACAGTACAGAGGAGCTCCATACAATATAGTGATTATTGATATTGGTAGAAAATGAATAAACCCAAAGAGTTTCCTGAAGTTCAGACTATATGTGTGATGAGGTCGTGTGTCCAAAGATCCGTCCACATATTCCGGAAAAATATTCCATGCCAAAAATATGGATTATCTGGATTTTTAAGTTTTTTTTCAGTTTTCTCGAAATCTTTCCCTACAGAATGAGACTACAGAATGTCTGAATGTTTTTTTTTTAAGCTCTGTAATGCAGAGGAATTAGGTGCCCGTATTTCTAAATGCTGTTACTTTTCTGAACACGTCGTATTTCTAAATGCTGTTACTTTTAAAAGTTCTAAACACGTCTTGTAGCATCAAAAGTAATCGTAAGTTCTCGGGATCATAATATCTGGATATATTAGTAAGGGACATATATGAGAGAAACACCTTTACTATGAAGACTGCTTCATACACAGCGAGACATTATAGAACAGAAATAAAGGTGGTAATTAGCGTGAAATTACAAGTAAAAAATAATAATGTGAAATCATTCTTAGTGACTTCATGAATATACTGAAATGTGTAGTAATGTGATACGACGTAGTGTAGTTCTCTGTATCCCGTACAATATTTCAGGTACTTATATGTGCAGATTATGAGTCAGTTGTGTGTATTTATAATTATAGCACGTATTTGTATATGTGTATCATATCTATCACTTCTGAAATACGTCTTTGATTCTCAGCTACATCGCAGAGAGACTAAGCGCCTGACGTCCCTTCACTCACCCCTGCAAGGGATTACTCCCATCTAAATGAATATTCTTTTTTTATATTCTTTTATGATAATTATATTCCTGTATAATTCATCATGGTCAGCATCACCCTCAGTGCCTTTACTATGAAAAGGTTTTTGGTCTGAGATCGAGTCGTCCAGGAGGTTCAGATCAGCCTTCAAAACTCCTGTTTCCGCATCGTCACTGCAGATATGAACTTGGATCATCTTCGTTTAATATGCGTTTCTCCCTTGTTCGGAGAGCAAATAGCGACTCCTGCCAGCATAAACACTATGTTCGTTATCCTCGGCCACGCCACTTTGCATATACACTCTCGGTATTCCTTGTCATTATTTTTATAGCCCTTTTTCCGAGGAGCAAACTCTTCTCTCTCCTCCCCCCACTTAAAGCTTTTAGCTGAAATGGAGCAAAATGATCGTTGGCATCTGATGGTATCACATCGGTCTGTCTAAGGTACAGGTTGATGTTAACCGTTTTCTTTCCCCACTTCGTCTTTTTTCTTTTTTCGTGTTGATTTCCGGCTCTTGGTCGAGATGAGAGAGATACCTGGTTGTAGGTGTGACGACAGTTTAACTTCTTCCGTGACGGTTTCGTTTACAAATATTACGGTTCGATTTCTCTCTGAGTTTGCTATCATTCGTACATCTAGAGTTCAATAGTTTTCTTACGCATTTTAGTTTTCTTTTTCTCCTGAAGAAGATGTGTCTTCCGCACACCGCAATCTCGTTGATATGAAAGAACAAGACCTCATAGTTGCCAGGGGCGACAGTTCTACACTTTATACCTCATTATCCCTATTCCCATCCCACGGACATTCCTTTCGTGTATAATGGAAAGGCTGATGTTCGTAGCTGACAATTTACCCCTCGAGGCGGGGGTAAGAGTGAATATATCCTGGGTATTAAATTAACTCGTGCTGTCTCGCTTGAGCCTTGCCATCCCATAACCTCTTGTTGTGTCGCTTCCAGAGTACGGCTCAGGTCTTGTGTTGCCACCCACAGGAAAAAGGCGGGTTCCAGGGTTGTCTTCTAAGCTGTCTACCCGGCTGATTTGCAGCCAAGTGGGTTGCAACTACATATGACGGCAATTTAGTCCGGTAGACAGCCGGAAAACGCCCCCCTGAATTCCGGCTTTTGCCCGTGCGCGGACACACAAAAGACTTGACCCCCTGGTCAATTTGATGCATCGACGGTCAGTGTTAGTGACGCGTTTTTAGTGGCCTACATAAAAGCTTGGTTTGTATCAAAATTCAGTACCTGGGCTGTTTATATACACATTTTATTTTGAACTTTTAGGACATTGGTTATTTACTTACATTAACTACAGTTATGCATGCCTAGTATCTCGTTAACTATCAGGCATAAACTGTGATGTAAACAGTATGTAGTGAGACATATATACATGCTAAACGTTACGTAACGCTTTCGCGTACATATAGGTTATCCTGCAGTATCCAATATTTACCCATAAAGCGGGAGACATTTATCTACTTGTAGCGATAGTTATAAAGGAATAGTCACTATCAGTGTTCACCTTCCACACAGGAATCGGTAGCTGGTCATCTTCCTTCTTTAGAGACACGAGTGACAATCCAGTCATTCCAAGAGCTGTGTTGGCTGGACTCACGGGAGACTTAATAAAATGTTAATTGCGTCAGTGGGCAGAAGGCGTCGTGTGCAGGATGCCCCGGGGGGAACCAGGGTTGGGGAGGATGGGGGGGAGGGGACGGGCGCAAGGGGGTGAAGGAAGCTTATCTGAAATTGAATCTGGAAATTGGTTGTAATCTCGGGCACCGCTCATACAAGTTCCAGAAAGACTACTTTAAGCCATTATTGAATCAAATGCGAGAGATGGGAATCAATTTAGGGCAGGTCTTTTTGGAGTGGGGGGGAATATTGACTTTGTAATCAGGAGCTCAAAGTTTAAGGCGACTGTATACAATATCTCTATATCCTAATGTCCTAGCTTGTCGCCAGGATTGCTAAAGAAATAGGAGCAGTGAGGGGGCGCTTGTGATGAACATGGGCAAATTATTTCCTGCAATGTAAGTTATGGAAACAATCTGACAAACTTGTGTCAGTTTTGCAATAACCAACAGTAAACCATGGGAGACCACTGTTACAACCCTTCTGGCTCAGGACACTAGGATGTGTCAAGCTGTGTGCGCCTCAAGTACCGGTGCGTTGCTTCCAACGCTGATCGCAGCTTGACGCTTCCCTGGTATTCGCCAAACATATCGGTCACGTATTCCTTCCACACTGTGTTTAAGACCAAAGAGTGACGCCATACATTGTGCCGTATAATCATGATATAGGTCATGCATTCAGCGGGTCCCTATCATTCTAAATACGAATATCGGCCAGAAGACACATTGGTTGCCTGAGCAGTTCAAAAAAAATGTAAATTTCTGTCGAAAGAATAGCAGGATCGATAGGGTGTACCATAATAAGTATGTGGAGGCTGCACAATCATCGTGGCTGAATAATGATCTGTGGGAAACAGAGCAACTCTCACTTCTCCATGTGTGACCGCGGTTGGCCGAGACGTGGGAAGATGGCATCACCAGGAGGAGGCTCTCCTTGGTACGTCTTGCTTCAGAAGCCTAACTCGACTTCCTGAACAGAAGAAAGTAAAAGGGAAATGATTCAAACCTTACATTCTGTGTTCGTGCTAAGTGCCTTTGTGAAATGTATCGAAGGTGATCGTAGAGTGAGTTTAGAGTCGAGAGGTTTAGCATGATTCTCTCTTACAAAAGCCTTACAGTAAGACTGGGCGGGGTCATCCTTCGTGATATGTAGCCAGCTTTGTCTGACAGCGGAGCTTTGAAAACATTTTTTTCTTTTAAGTTACCTTCAGGCTGTATAACATTAGTCATTGCTACAACACTCAGCAGCACTTTTACAGGTAAGGAATTAGGTTGCTAGCTTGAGCCATTAAGGAAAGTCAACCAGCAGTTTTCTGGACTGTGAAAATTGATATTGAGGGTGAAACATTGATCACAGAGACAACAGCAGTTCTGGTTCTGGCTCCTGTAATAACAGAAAAAAAATCGCTATTCTTGAGATTAAGTAACTTAGGCAAAAACGAAAGAATTTTCAGCTGTTGGATAATGATGTTTTGTATGTACGTACATGTAGCGAGAATACGGAAGTCTTGAGTCTGATTCTCTGCCACAGTTTTGGGGCCCACAGCAGTAGTGCATCCGACATAAGGAACAGTAAATTTCTAGGTCTGACTTCATGTGGAATAATGCAGAAGACTCAGTCGAGGTTTGTCGTTCTTTTAGCAGAAGCATTGAGGTCCGTCTCCTAAAGTTGACGTTACTCCATGCCTTACTCCACGGAGGTGAGACAGATGTTTAACACCTGTTCTGAGACAGATGTCATACTCTCTTATCAGGCATCCCTGCAGTATAAACAGATGTTGGCAAGTGACTTAACGTCACATCAGAGGTTATCTCGTTTGACATGTGAACTGCCTTATATAGGAGTACCAGCCACATATATATGGTCACATCTCCATGAGAGGGACCATAACGACAGAATGGCTTATATAAGGAATAGCTCTTTGTGGAAGGGACTCAGACGAACACAAAGCGCGTGGCTGTAGAAGGTCGATCAGTCTCGTCAGCAATGCTGGAATGGGTCGGGTTTTTGCCTCTAGGAGGGATCCCATGTCTAGGTCAATGGTCTCGGCAGACTAACTACCTTGGTTCATATTCAGGAATACTTGATATGTGAGGCAAAGAGGTTATTAAAGGCCTATCAGAAAAACGACAAGCATACCTAATATACAACCTATTTTTTTCAGATTTTGTGTAATGTTACGAAAAAAACAAAAATACAAATACAAAAAGACAGATCCTCGGGTCGAAGCAGAGACAAGGGTGACTGACGTATCAGAAGCTGCCATCAACAGTGACACTCCGTTGGGTATCCATTGTGAGACGTGTCAGTCTGTCAGTAGGTGAGGTGAGTGTGCTACAATATTACTAGGGGAAAATGCTCACTCGAATTTTCTTTCTCTACCCCTCAGGTACGTGATGGCGCGGCACGGCAGCCTCTTAGTGGCCGGATGAGCACAAGAAGGTGAGTGAGACCTTCACTAGATTTTTAACACTTTGAGGAGGACGCTGCGACCTTTAAAACACGGTGGTCACGCCTAAAATTATAGGACCACGGCACGAACTGTGGGTTTGATGGCCTTGTCTTTGACCTCTGTCAAAAAGAATAGGCCATCAAACACAAGTGTTGGACCGTCGTGCTCAAGCGTCGCGCCTTCGTGCTTTTAAGGGTCGTAAAGTCTTCCATTATAGATTTAGGTAAGTGATGCATTCATCTTCACTGCGTTGAATCCTCAACCTTCTACGCAGCTCTGTCAAATACTTTTCCTCCCAGGAACAAGAATCCCCGGTCAGTGATAGCCTATTACACTCTCTACATTGGTGTATGAATTAATGCCCGACAACAGTACATCAGAACAGATAGTTTGCATGAGAAAAACGGTGGTACAATTTTTTACTAGGCAAGAGTATATGCCATAGTCAAGAGTTAGATACTATCATTTGCCCAGGTTTCATGAATATATTATAGTAATTCTCGGATCTAAACGCACCACAAGAACAATGAGTAGTTAGTTGACTGTTTGGTCCTGACATCTGACCTAGTGAAGGGCAAACCTTTTTGAGGTCGAAGGTCAGCGGAAGACGTAATAACGACCAGTTGTAATATGACATATTTGATGAGGATGACGTTGAGGTCCCTGTCGCTTCGGCTAGAGGGAAAAAGAAAGAAACAGAGAGAGAGAGAGAGAGAGAGAGAGAAAGGGGGGGGGGGAGAACCACTTAGGACACTGGGTTGTAAAGACGGCTGCAGAGGAGGGCGAGATTCTATCATCACAGTTCCGCGAGGATAAATATTAAAGAGCCTATAATATTCCTACCATTATTTTCGAAGCATATTAGAGAGTCGGAGGTTCTTTCTCATACTGATAGCGAGTAAGGTGGGCGGCACACGATAGCAGCCAGCACCTCCTGACGCCTCTCCCTCCCACCTGCTTATTATGCAACCATATTTTCCCATATAAATTAAAGTCGTATTTTTTCTGAGCTTTCTTATGACTAGGACTGAGCCGATAACCACGGTTATAGATATTGGATATAAACAACAAATGTATATGCCTCCTTCTCCAGGGACTGGGCGATATATATATATATATATATATATATATATATATATATATATATAGGCCATAACTGTGGCGTACTGACAATGCTATGCTGGTTACCATGAAAAACTAGTAAATCTGTATAATTTGTAAATGATTTAATTGATGATATTATGATCCTGCCCAGAATCAATGTTCCGTAATGACAGTAACTTTTGTCTAGAACTGTGTATGAAAACAAGGAATTGACTTATCGCAAATATTGTTGCTGTTGCTTCAAGTTCTCTCGCAGAGAAAATAGGTTTCGGACAATTCATATGATTAGTGTAATCCTGTTAAGCCTGATTAGAAGGGAAACCTTATCGAGCTTTGAGTCTTATGTAATATATAACATTGCCTGACTCTATTGAGATTTATTGCGAATAAGCTTGTGAATTTCACACGGAAACATGCAGCTGCTTGGAATCGCATCTTTACATCGTAAGTGATGTGTCGTAACTCACACCAGGATGTATCCTATCTAAAGTGTATCCAGATATTAAACTAACCCATGAACCCAATTACCATACTGATACTGAATCTAAAAATGAGAAAAATGTATCCTTACATCTGATGCTTTTAGCGTGGTATTTTAGCTGGCTGCTTCGGGCACTGAGCTGAGAAGGTTGAGACGGTAGAATACCTGACTCTGCAGTGTACCTGTAGGGTACACTGCACAGAGAGCAAGGCCCTGCGTCTGGAGGAACTCTTCAGACCATGAGCACCAGCATCATATCAGACAGTCAGAACCAACACCGATCAGACCGTCAGCACCAACACCGATCAGACCGTCAGCACCAACACCGATCAGACCGTCAGCACCAACACCGATCAGACCGTCAGCACGAACATTAACTCTCAAGAAATCATTTTCAGGTAGGTACGTTGTGTCACTGGGACGGATGATGTTTGCGTTGTGTCGATAAGGAAATCGAAAACAAGTGCCTTGAGGGAGAATATGGCTCCCGGCAAAACGTCAGGAACTCTCATCAACGTTGACTTACTCAGAAGTAGATGAGGTAACTACTGTGTACTGGGCTGCCGCTCATGTCGTCTCTGGAGAAGTGCCTGAGTGACCGAGAGTAAAGCACGCAGGACACTGCAGAGTACGGAGCTGAAAGTTAACCACCAAGGCATGGGATCGAGCTTCATCTCGGAAAGTCCCTTCTCTTCCAATTTGGTATAAGTCAGCAGGAGCTGCTTGTACTTGTGTAGGGGGACGATGAATCTGCCATAGACAGGCACTCTGGGCCCCCAAATTGTTTCTGGGTCCTCCAAGGGGAGGTCCAACTGCGGGTAGTCAGAGACCAAGGACATGATCCTCCCGACGACGGGCAGGTCGCGCAGTAAAAGCCGGAGGGCGTGCTGATGGTTGTACACCAAGTGAAGCAGCTGCCTCAGCGAGGAGCGCAGGACGTTGATCTTATAGTCCCCAAGAATAGAGGCAAATGGCCTAGGAACAGCAAAAAAAAAAAAAAAAATCAAGCCTTTCATGTGTGAATTATTTCTACGTAGGGGAAAATAAAGAATGGGTTGGTAGTTAGACGAGGAGCGTGAGGGGGCCAGTGTCGAGGGATGCTTGGAATGCCGAATGGAGGAAGAGAAATAGTAGTCTTAACTACTTTGATAAAGTGTTCTTTCGTATCAGACGAGGATCATATCTCGTTATATAGTGATCTTAAAAACTGTGTAGATGTTTGTGTGTGTATGTGTGTGTAAATGACCAATGTTCATAATTCTGTGTGTGTGTTTCTGCATGTGAGTATGAATGGTTATTTGTAGGTGTATAAATGTTTGTGAGTGTGCAGGTGCGTGCATGTGCAGTTTATGTATAATACTGTGTTGTATGAGTAAGCTTATGACAGTGTGTTGATATGTGCGTTGTTATTGATATGTGTATAGTTATATGTTGTGTAGGAATTAATTCATATGTGTATAACTAAATGGAAATAAAAGAAAGAACGATTTATTGCATTTAGTCTGCCATTTGGCTGAAAATGTACAAATGGGACATTTCAGAAATAGTGGTCATTATAGTAAACAGTTATTTAATCACAAAAGAGCTGAAGGTCAAGGTGGAGCTGGATACTTCTACGCTTTGGACAAGCACACGAATGAGGTATATCCACATAGTACAGGATGTTTTACATGGCATATTCTGTTTTTAATATTATGCATTTAGTGGTGATTAGTTGAACATTATGTGACGTCAAGTCATACATTGCTTGAATTGCAGTAATCCTACAGTTATCATACATTATGAATTTAACAATAAACATTAAATGATGAAAAGTTTTACGTTGGTTGAGTTACAGTGATAAAGTGGTTGACATACACATGCCTAAAAGAAAAGCAAGCCATTGTTTGCTTAGCTCTGCACTTGTTCATGGGTGTTTATGATATAAAAAATTGTAGTGTAGAACATTTCTTGTAATTGCTGTACGAGCGCTGATTGGCACAAGGCGATGAGACTGTGTGAAAACGTGCGCATGTGCACGATTCCCTCCAGGTTTATACTTGTATGTGTGTGACATCGTGTGTTTATATGTACGGTTCTGATTGTGCAACTAGTTGTGTGTGATTACTCTTTGTGTGTTACGAGGAGATAGTTTTACACTGTCTTGGTCTTCCACGGGGAGGTCCAGCCCGGGGGCGGCCATAGACAAAGGACAAATCCTCCCCAGAACACGGATGTCGTGCAACAAGAGACGAGGGGCGTGCTGCTGGGTGTGTAAAGGACCTTTATTTCATTGGTTTCCAAGATCACCTCCTGATCTCATAGCAATGGTGCTGGCGCTATAGTCGTCATTCAGTTCATCGCATATCCTCCACTAGAACTCTTCCTGTGAATCCCTTAGCTTTATCAACTTCTTTTCAACAGACTTTTCTGATAAATTTATGGAAAGATTTGGAATTTCTTTTGCTTGTCTACAATGCTCTTTTCGAAGTTCCTTTGTTCCTTTGCTTATTTCTCATCTTGTTATAGCCGTTCCTTGCTCTCTTACACGAGTTTACATGAGCAAGACAGACAACAGGAGGCCTGATTGGCCCATGATTGGGTTGTCTGTTAAAAAGATAAAGCTGAACTTGACAAAAAAAATGAAATTACTCTCAGGAATTTTTTAAGCTATCACCGACTCTCTGCTCTGCACATTAGCCTTCTACTGTCCCGTTACCGCTGTCGTTTATAGTTTACTTCTGGTCTTTTTCTCAGTGTATACCTGAAATCGTAAAGTATTTGTCTAAACAACTTTTGAAGGTATTCATAGTCTTAGCATTCACTGCGTCTGACGTTAACTTATTCCAGTGCTCAACACGCCTAAAGGTAAAGAAGCATTTTCCCACGTCCGTACTACATCTTTTAGCTTTGAGTTTTATTCCATTTGTCCTGGTAACCGCATTTTCTTGTATTTCGAGATGTCTGTGATTTACTTTATCGAAGTGTTCAGAATTTTGAATACTTGGTTCAAGTAGCAGCGAAGTCTACGTTTTTTAAGAGAGAAAAGATCCAAACGTTTTAGCCTCTCTTCGTATGCCAGATTTCTAAGGGATGGGATCAATTTTGTCGCGCGTCTTTGTACTTGCTTTAATTTCTCCTCATCCCTTTTATATTTAGGGGACCAAAACTGGACTGCATATTCAAGGTGTGGTCTTACTAGAGAACCATACATTTTAATTTCGCTTTTTGACATCTTTTATCATACCATCCTTCTTTTTTAACTATTTATTCTGTACTTACAGTTAAAGATATCCGTCCTCTTACACTTTCCCTGTAGATTTCACAATGATTTGGTTCCTGACTACCGAACTCCGTTTCCTGATATATGTTTTCATGGAAATTATTTAGTTCTGTGTCATTTCCATATTAACAGGTCCTCAATGAGTCAGCCTCTACTGTTGCTTTATTTATGGCCTCATTTACCATATGGTCACTTTAAGCATTATATAATCACCTTTTGAAATTGGTGTATCATATATGATATTCTCAATATCCTTGCTACTGTGTGTGAAAATAAGATTTAGTAATGATGGTATGTTTAGTCCCTCTGATTCCAGTGCGATCATTGACATGCTGGTGTGGGAAATTTTCCAGTAAACACTAATAATTTTTGGCTCCGTGATTCTCTGTTTCCATAAGAGTCCAGATTCACCCAGGCATTTTCTCTAAAATCTATATTTGAAATACTCCATCATCATGAGCGTTTTACCACCTCTTGAGAAGCGTGTGTTTTACTGCTTAATGTGCCTACCTGTTCATTCCCTCTCTGTATTCGTTGAATGATTTGCTCAGGTTCAATAAAATTCTCCGGAGGATTATGTATCATCAACACGAATATGCACTTACTTGCTTTTCCTCCTTTATCTTCTGTTGTAATTCTGCCCTTGAATTCCGGCTCATTACCATTAATTACTGATTCTTCTGCGTTAGTATTCATTACTTTCAATCTTAGATGTCCATTTGATGTTTGTGTGTGTGTGTGTGTGTGTGTGTGTGTGTGTGTGTTGCCTAGGCCTTAGGTGTTTGTTTATTTGTTTGTGATTTATTGTCTCGTATATCTGATATAAAAGGAAAGTTCGCTATCAGTATTTTTGACTAGGCTTTGCAGTGCACCTTTCTCCATCCGTCATCGTTCATTGTATATAAAGGAATACAAGGGAATTCAGACAGCAACAGGCCACTGGGTCCCTTCCAGGCTGTTTGTGCTAGTGGAAGAGATCAGTGTGGTGAGTGTAGAAAAACGTACAAATGAAAATTAAAAAATGCATTTTAATGTAGCTAAGAAGGCGCAATTAATGTCAGTCGTGGATTTAAAGCGAAATGTTCATCAATTCTGTTTTTATACGTACCTGTGGTACTAATTTTAACAACTCTAATTGATAAATCACTCTCTAGGTCGACAGTTCTATTGAAGAAAAACCATTTCACCCCATTCGAGGTAAAACGTTTGCCCACGAGTCTGTAACTACTACTACGAGTGAAATCAGACGAATCTATCCCTATGTAAGTCGTTAGATCGAGATCACCAAAGCCTTTTGATAATTCTAAATGCCTATTTCAGATCATTCCTTAACCTTTTCTTTTATAAACTAAATAGATTTAAGTCATATATTCGGCTTTCATATGATTTGTTTCTTAGTTCGGGAATCATCTTGGTAGCTTGCCTCAGTACTCTCCCCATTCTGTCGATGTCCCTCCTCAAGTGGGATGACCAGAACTGAACACAATATTCAGGGTGGGGACGCACGAGTGACTCGTAAAATAAGTATCATTTCCCTGGATTTAGATTCCATTGCCTTACCTACAAATACAATAATTTTTTGCTCTCCTTTTTACTGTTTCTGTACACTACTTACTGGGTTTTAGATCTTCAGGGATTATCTCATCGTCTTTCTCACTATTTACCTTTTGCAGCTCAACAGAATTCAAGCTGTAGCTTCCCTTTTCATTTTGACGACCTCTGCAGTTATCGATATCAAAATTCATTAGCGACCTATGAGCCCAGTCCAACAGTTTGTCTTTGTCCGTTTGAAGCTGCAGACGTTCAATTTTTGTTGTATATTTTTTTCACTGCTTAGTATTGTTTGCGAATTTCAATAACTTACAACGCAGTCCTTTATCATTATCATTAATATATATGAGAAAGAAAACAGGTCCCAAGACTGACCCTTGCCGTACACCACTTGTTACATCTAACCATTCTGAGGCTTGACCATTAATCACAACTCTTTGTTTACGACCAGTTCATCAATTTCTTAATCACTGAAGTACAGCCCCATCTATACCATGTGACTTAACTTTAGTTAGTAATCTTTGATGTGGAATTTTATTGAATGCTTTTTGAAAATATAGAAAATCGATAAAACAGCTGGCTCAGATAAATTTTTGCGAGAACAATGAGAAAGGCGATAAATGAAATAGTTAAACCCTTGACTGCTTTCTTCAACGAGTCGTTTGCTACGATCAAAGTTCCAGAAGAATGGAAGCTTGCTAATGAAACATCTATTTCCCCAAAAAAGGAAATGAATAGCTGCCCGGAAATTATTGTCCAATCAGCTTTAACGTCTGCTTTTGTGAAGCATCATCTGCTTTACTTTCATCATACATGTCGACTATATCATTAAAGAAATCAGGCAGATTTGTCAAACATGAACGATTTTGTCGCAAACCAAGCTGAGAGTCATTCATGAAGTGGTGCATGAAGTGGTGGTCCTCTAAATGGTTTACAGTCTTATCCCGAATGAGTTTCCAAAAATCTACCAACTATAGACGTTCAGCCGACTGGACGATAATTTCCGAGCAGTGATTTATTACATTTCCGAAAATGGGTTTTGCTTTAGCAAGCTTCCGTTCCTCTGGTACTTTCCTCGTGACAAGCGACTTATTGAAGAGAGTAGCCGAGGGCTTAATCACCTCATTTTTCGCCTCTTTCATTGTCTTTGGATAAAACTTATCTGAGCCTGCTCTTTTTTCACTTACATTTCATATAGTGCTGATCATACATCTTCAACTCCTGTATCCATGTGTGACAAAATGTTTTCCTCTAGTATCACTGGAGCTGGATTTGGGACATAAGCTGTATCTTCAATTGCAAATACAAATGCGAGAGAATCATTTAAGATCTTTGCTGTCTTCGTTTTCCTGAACCAAATCACTGTTTTCAGTTATTAATGGACCATTTGACTGGATAATGACTTTAGCTTCTAATATACACATAAATCTCCTTCGGGTTTCTTTTTCTATTTTCAACAGTATACGCTTCATATTGACTTATGTTGGCGTATAAATCTCTTAGTTTCTCAACGTTGACTTAACGCAATTTTGCTATATCAAGCTGGTTATTGGTCTCTTTGAGCTTCTTCTGTGCTGCTTTCTTAGACAACAGACACCTCTTTATGTTATCGTTCCACCATTTCGGCTTCGCACTGGAAAAAGACCGTCTACTACATGTTGGCACAAACGTTCCCTCCACGGTTTTGAACATTTTACTGGAGCTTTTCCAAGCAATGCCCATATCTCTTTCATGTTTGCTTGTCAAACATTTGGTATTCTTTGCGACTCTCACATTGACCAGCATTATAGGCAATGTTGAAAGTTAACTCAAGTAATTCGCTGGAGATCACTTATACCAAGAGTTTCTCCGACTTTAGCATTGTTAAGGAGAACCTCATTTGTATTTAGAATCAAATCATGATTTTTCTTCCAAAATAGTTGTCTCTGACTGGAAATTTGTTACGTATACTACGTACGTTAGCATAGAATATTCTGATACATGACAGACTTTTTTTCGTCAGCATTTATATGTGCAGGAGCGGCAGCGGGGGAACCCTTCTTTGCTACCTGCCTTGTTCCCTGCTTCCACCTGGGAATCGATCTCATGCTGCTGTATTCTGACTTTTCCCAGTCGGCTGCGCCAGCTGACACATCTCATCATGTACCCACACCGGCTCGTCCCTCGCCACTACCTATGAAATAACCGCTACTACCTGAAAATTGACCACTAGGTGTTCTGTTCCGCAGAGTTCACTACCTTCCTTGCTTCTCTCATGAGTCAGGTATCTGACCTCTACTTTATCTATCCTGCCATGTTACCCTTTATACTGAATCCCTATTTTCTTTTCCCTGTGTTCTGAGTATCTAAATAGTATAGCTATCGAAAAAGAACCTAATATTCTCATCTAACACTGTCAAGACAAGCTTTCCTTATTTCATTTAAGTGAAGTCTATCCTTGGCAAAGAGGCTTCTATGACGGCTACAATGATCCTATGAATATATACAAAAGATGTTTTCCTCCTCCCTACAGAGAACCTCAGTTCTACTGATTATCTCCAGCTTTCTACTGAGGCATCAGAGGTTTACGTCAAATCTGGGCAGCGATCCCTAGATAACTAACTTCCTGCGGCTCTCTTTGAACTTACGGATGAAATCCTTGAACTTCGATAAAATTTCTTCTGATTTCCCATCGACTATATTGTCTGTCCCGACCTAGACAACAAACGTCGAATCCTCGGGAGTGTTTGAGACAATGTCATCAAACTTCCCCAGAATATCCTCCAAATTTGCACCAGGAAAGCACATATTTCTTCTCCACTTCCCCTTAACATAGAACTCTTGGTCCTGATTCCTAACTATGGAATCCCTAGCCAGAATGATGCTTCATCATCCTGTACTTCATCCTTCAATAAACTGAACCTATTCTGAGTCGGAATCTCCCTTTCCTGAACTTCTGCTTGTTGACAAGTCTTCCAAGCGGGCTGAAAGGTATATTTATTATATAATTTCGTCTCCACAGCATTCAGCCTGTCTTCTAACTTCTCTACCTTATTTGTCACTAATAAGTCACGCTCCTTTTGCTCCTTTTCATCGACTATTTTTTGCAGTAACAAGGACCAACACCACTGTCGTGGGACAGTGATGTCAGTCCATGTTACTGCAAAAAATAGTCGATGCAAAGGAGCGTCATTCATACTAACATTAGATTTTCCTAATGCCTCGCTATTCTTTATCATTTCTAATTTTTCTTTTTTTCCTTTTTTCAAGCAAAGTGCAGAACAACAATAAACGAACTTACCTTCTTCCTTAATGAGCAAATCCCGGGTGAATTCTCTGGTACAGCTAGGACAGCAAAATTGTGCGGTAGGCGCCATTCTTCGCATCACAACGATGAGCTTGGAGCTTAGGAGAAGTGCAACCGCTCGCGACAGAGGTCACGGTAGTGACATATACGTGAGCACGTCACTGTTCATGTTACTCCCGTCACAGTCCACCATACACACGTCACAGCCCTCCTTCACACGCCACAGTCAAACATACACCCGTCACATTCCAATATTCATCATATCGTACACTCATTACACTTCACCATACACCCGTCACAATCCACCATTCACTCGTCACAGTCTACAATACACCCGTCACAGTCCACTTACACACGCCAGACTCCAATATACAGCATATCAGAGATCCCTTACAGTCCACCATGTGCCCGTAACTGTCCACCATACACACGCCACACCTTAACACACAATCATTAATCACAGGAGCAGTAGAAAAAGTGCTGAAGGCGCTGGTTTCAGTGGTTTGGTTTCTGGTGTCAGTGTGACGATGTTTGGTAGTATTCGGCCCAACACTAAAGAAAAAGCAAGCTTTTTCTAATCTGTATGAATAACTACTAAATTATACAAAGAAGCTAGAGTTTATGCTGAAGGGCAGCCACCAAAGCTGTGAGACCTCTTACCCGCGCCTTCCCTCCACAGCTACTGCCGGCGCGGCAGATGGTTCGCTCAACGGCTGCCTGAGTTGTGTTGACAGGAGGATTGTCCGCTCAGCATCGAGCACTTCCAGGGCAGAGATACACCCCCTGCAATACGCTCGTCACATTCCACTAAGCAACCGTCATAGTCCACCAAATACCCGTCATGTACAGAATCATACACCCGACACACTCTCCCATACACCTGTCACCCAGTCATACACTCACCATACTCCACCATACACTTGTAAAGCTCTGCCATAGAGGCCCGTCACTTTCCGGTCACAATCAACCATACACCCGTCACCATAAAGTCATCAAACTCTACCATGCACCTGCAACATTTTACCATATAGCCGTTATACTCCGCCATATATCGGACACTATCATACTCCCGTCACAGGTTACCTTAGACCTCACAGTTTACCATAGATGCCACACACTACCATAGACCCGTCACAATCTGCTATACCCCAGTCATGCTCATCTAAACGCCCGTCAAGTTCCACCATAAGTCTGCCACACTCCAGCATAAACCCGTCACTTCTCCATACGCCCGTCACACTCCACCACACTCCCGTCACATTCCATCGTTCAACCATCATACTCCACGATACACCCTTCACACTCCACCATACACCAGCGTGGGCAGTAGAGCGTAGCGGCGTGCTGGCCAGGCAGGTGCGTGTGTACTTACCATTACTGTGACATTTTGTTATCAGATTAATTATTGTCAGCGGGTTTTTCATACGTGGCCGGAGTTGCTGCCCCTTCTCCCCGCACGCCATCATTTCCGCCCTTCCCTTCTCCCTGTAGGCCAGTTTACTTTCCCTCCTCTCCTCCCTCCACGTCATCCTCCATCGCCCTCCCTTCCTCACCAGTTATTCCTTCCTCCCTCCCTCCCTCCCTCCATATTAGCATTAGTCTTCTATCCCTCACTTTTTTCCTCCACTCCTGCTCTCACTCCCTCCCTCCACACTGACCTGTTCTTCTCCTCTCTCTTCACCAACCTGCCCCTATAGAATATCCCTGGCAGAATACTTTCTCTTTACTTCACGATGTTTCCTTCATGGATTCCCCCCCCCCCTACTGGATGATGAGCCGGAGGGAGAGGTGGGTGAGGAGATGCCTTCTGCTTTACTATCCTGTCCCTACTACATATAAGATTATGACCGCAGATAACCTCGTCATGGACCATCAGGTCGCCTGTTATCTGCCCCTCCCGTGTATTCCACACCATCTTTCCCTCTTGCTCTTCCTCCCTTCACATTACCCCTTCCCCCTCCCTCCCTTACTCCTTCAAAGCCAGTTTCCCCTCCCTTCCCTTTATTCACTCTTGACTCTCCTCTCTCACGTCAGCCGCTCCCTCCTCCTACCATTCTTACCTTCATCACTCTCACTCTATACCTGTCCCCTCTCCTTACTTCCCCCTAGCCTACACTCCCAGCTTCCCACTCCCTACCCTCCCTTATCTCACTCACGCTCGCCCATATTGTCAGAGTACATGATAGACATGGCTCCTGGTTCATTATCAGAAAACCTGTGTATGAAATATTTATAAAAATGGAAAAACTAGAAAAAAATGACCATGAATGTTTTTGCTAAAGGGATGAAACAATATGCCACAAGAGTCCTTTCTAAGGCAAGACTTTACCCTCACCATTTTTATTTTCATTTTTTTCCGTTTCATCGACATTATCACGATTTCCATATCAATTTATCGATTGCTTCTCATTTTTTAATCATGGATGACACAGAAACGAGATTAAAAACGTTTCGTTAAACAATAGTCTCCCTGAATAGTAATCGATGAAGGATTAAAAAAATTCAGTCTGGGCTTAAGGGCTCGAGTGGTGCACACATTAATAGAGGATCATTCAAGAGCCCTTCGAAACCTGCTTTGGTGGTTCACCTCTACATTGTACCCCACAGATTTCGACCTCAAGGAATAGGCAATGTCAGTTATGTAACTAAAATGATTTTACATATATATATATATATATATATATATATATATATATATATATATATATATATATAAAACACAGCAACACCTAAGGAGAATTGAAACTTATCCCTGCTTCACAGTTGATTAAACTATACGCACAGATCTCTCTATCTCCTGAGAAACAAACTGACGAAACATATACACACCAAAACGATTCGACAACCACTGTATAACTGCCCTCCCATTCCAGTCTCAAAATGTACCCAACCGGGCACACGCCAATCTGACACCACACTGTCGAGGCATGTGTGAATTACACATTCTCGTCTTTAACCTGAGCATCAACCATTTCTACAACCTCACAAACACCAATGCAGAATCTCTAAAGGGCGTTTAAGACTAAGATGCAGCTTCTATAGTGAAGACAATGAACACTTACCTCTTAACTGTACTTTACTTACCCCAAATAGGTATAAACATCACCACGCTTCTTCATCCATGGTTCTGCCTGGGGGACGTGAACAGTGTCTTGAGTGTTGCTGGTGCCCCAGAGAAAGATTCTTGAAGTATGGGACACTATTATTATCATTATTACTATTATCATTATTATTATTATTATTATTATTATTATTATTATTATTATTATTACTATTATTATTATTATTATTATCGTTATAATAATAATAATAATAATAATAATTATTATTATTATTATTATTATTATTATTATTATTATTATTATTATTACTGGTGACTATGAAAG
This sequence comes from Panulirus argus, assembly GCA_038088735.1. Taxonomy (NCBI): domain Eukaryota; kingdom Metazoa; phylum Arthropoda; class Malacostraca; order Decapoda; family Palinuridae; genus Panulirus; species Panulirus argus. The sequence continues at coordinate 666 of JAYMFT010386202.1, read as the reverse complement.
ACACTTCAGTATTTAAGTGAAACACCTCGACCTCGCCTCATCTAGAATAACCCAACCCAGTCAGTTCTAATAAATCCCAGTAGGTTTGCTGTGTATAGTCGAGGCTGTGAAAGCCTGTGGTTATAACAGAGAGATTTATACACAAAAGTGAAGCAATCCTAAGTTCAACAGGGTTACCAGATCATCTGAACCCCCACACCATTTTTTTTTCCTGCTAGGCTAAACTGGATTAGCTTTGGTTTGGTTCGGTTAGAATACAAACCTAGCTAAATTTACGTTTTCATTGGAATGATTCTCACTAAGTCTGTTAGAATACTTTCCGACATATTAGACAATTCATTTATCTTCCACCCAACAAATTCCATAAGTACGTTAAAGCACATCATTTTTCAGTATCCCTAAAAACACGAGAGATAAATACATGAACTCCCTATTGTCAGGCATAGGGTTATCCTATCTATCTATAGACAATGTATATCATTTAGTCAGAACGGTTACATGGCCCTATACTATATTTACAGGGTAGATAAAATCTTGTGTGAAACTAATGCAGACGAAATTCACAAGGGCAATGGAAGCGTATTAGCAAAATCATTTGTTCATCACATCTTCAGACATATATATATATATATATATATATATATATATATATATATATATATATCC